>JARHVA010002121.1:32500-60000 GCA_037957365.1 Torreya grandis | reverse complement strand
AAACTTATTCATTTATTTATAGTTGATATTCATGTTGTATTTGATCCATTTAGTAAATGTTTGTAATCTTGATTTAGATTTATTACTGAACATATTAATCTCCAAAACTTTTAAATATCTTTTTACACACTTTAAGATTAATTTTCAGCCATAGGTCCCTTATGATTAAACTGGTATGATTCTATCTTGACCTTCATGATAGGTGAATGGGTTGATTTATTAGCATGACTTTTTGTGCCATTAATAATTTACTTGTAATCCTAAAAACACATGAATCTCCTTGTCTAGAACTTTTTATAGATGCACTTAGAAAAAAATATAGATTTGATTATCCATTTGGATTTTCCTTCTTTGTGCAAAATTTCATGATCAGACATTAAGTGCAAGTGTACTTGATCCACCCTTTTCTTCTTTCCATTTTCCCTCAATTAGGTCTCTAAGACTAGGAAACTAATATTTTACCACTTATAATGATCATTTTCCACCATGTAACTACTCTAAGGAGTTTTGAGTATCTAAAGATGAATTCTCAGGCTAGTTGACTATGTGTAAGAATGAGACAAGTATTTTAGGTCTAAACAACCTTAAAATGCATGTATTTTGTTTAAAACCTCTCCATGATCTTTTTATCACCCCTAATAGCTCTTTAAAATTCTTTTTTCTCCATTTTGATGTTCTATTATGACCAAAATTTGATCTCTTAGTGTGTAGCAGGCTCATGGAGGGTTTTTGGCTTGTAGGTGCCTTTTGATGCTCAATCTTCTATTTCCTCTTTCTTAAGACATTTTATAGGCATTAAAGGCATTTTAGTTCTAAAAAAATCTCTTATTTACTTTATCAACACTCATAAACACAGCTAATGCACTTTTTACTTCATGGATTGTAGGTGGTCAATTGGGCCTGAAGATGCATAGTTTGTGGGCTTTTTGGGCATTCACTTTGAGACTATTATGAAATTATATCTGATTATATCCAATGTAAGATACCTTATCTTGGTTTATAATTACCTATTCAACTTTAAACACACCTTAAACCCATAGGTTTATCTATCTTCATCGTATTAGACCTATAGGTGGTGACTTAGGTTCCTAGGCCTAACTCCACTTTTGCCCTTCCCTCCTTCAATCATTTTGAAATAGAATGGAAACTATTTTATCTCTTAATTCTAAATATAAAATATTTTTAACAATAAATATTTATATTCCATTAAAAAAATTACTAACACATTTTCTCCAACCTATAAAAAATAACTATATGTGTTTATGGGTAGTGTGACTATAGATTTGTAGGTATACCTGCTCCATTGACACTTTTTGATATTGTTTAGTGATATTAACATGAAATTCATGTTTTTATTAACATTTTTATAACATATGGACCTACATTAAACACTAAATAGTTCAATGTTTTCTCTATTTTACATACATATGCCTGTAGCTACTCATCTAGACCTATTGACTGTAACTTTGAGACCTAAACCTCGATTTTATAATGTTTTCTCATCCTTGAGTTTAGTTTGAAAAATAATAAGATGTGAAAAATAATATAAATTTTTTTATGTCTTTATAATTCTCCTCATATAGTCAAATCACATTGAAATTCCATTTATAACCCCTCATAGTCCTTCTTTGGGTTTACATAGTCCTATTCAAGCATGCAGTCTTATTTGAGTTAAAAAATGAAATGAGGTTTGAGTTGATAATATGTTTTATGCTGATAAAATATACCTCAATAGAGATTAAAAATATGGGATTGAATTCATCATTTAAAATAGTTGATGTTAATAATGACTTACAGGTTTGCAAACTTGTAAGTTCGTAATACTCTTTTGGAGGGCTCTAAAGGAGGCATTGTAACCTCAAATCCTATAACTTGTCAACCATTGATTATTTTTAGGATCATGATAAACCTTTTCAAACCTTAAAATAAATATGGGGAGGTTGATTTCATTCATTTCATGCACAAAAAAACTTCAAACTCCCTACACATAAGACTATATTGTTCAAATTGCTGGAACCAAGCCATTTGATTCTACACCAAGCATGATCATAAATAAAAATGGAGGGAAATGATATTTTATGGTTATAATAGTGTTTAAGATACCATCCCTAGTCATTTTAATCCATTAGTCTAACCTTAGAACTCCACACTTAAGAAAAAATGACCCAGGTGTGGAATTGAAGTTCATTTTATGCCCTTTAACTTCTTAACAATTGTTTACAAAGTTAAGGGGATTAACTAGGGGGAAAATGACACAAAGTGGAAGGATGTTAGGGTCCTAACCTATTTATAAGATCTAAGTTCCCAAATTTCTCTCTCCTACTTGTACCAACTAAAAATTGAACTACCTTCTAGAGCTACCAAGGAGAGCAATGGCAAAGATAAGTAGGTTTTTACCCTATTTGAATCTATAACTCCCTCAAATGCATGGTTTTAGACTTGAAAGCTATAAGAGTCTCTATAATTGATATTTAGTCTAAAACCTATATAGATTTCTTTAAAACCTCTCTTTTTTGCTTGGGAATTAGCATATTCTACTTAAAAATTGACTTAGATGAACCTATAAGTGTTTTATGAGCTTCATCACACCTATAGGAGCATGGGATAATGTGTTAACCACTCACTTCTTCTAAAAATCACCAATTTCTTAATGTATTCCTTTCTTGAACATTACAAATGATTAAACAATAATTTCAAAGAGGGTTACAACTTTAGAAATGAATATTTGACTTCATTTAATGCACTTGTATGGAACATAAGAAACATTAAATGACTTTGAATTGAACTACATGACATGACAAATACTTTTGAACCCTTTGACACTCTTAAACCTACTTGACCAAGGCAAGTCATGACTAGACAATCATGATGTTGGGAAGACACTTACCTTAAACTTGTCAAAATTACCTTAAACAATGCTAACCATGATTTATGAAGGATTTTTGAGATTCAAAACCAAAGTGAAGGCTTGACAAGATAAGTTTTTTATTAAAATAGTCTATTATAGCCAAAATATGGCTAACATCTTTATTGACCTCTTGAAAAAGCATGATTAATATATATCTAGACTAGTGGCCTAGTAGATTCATTGGGTTGTGGGGTCATGAATGCAACCTAACTTGGGGAAAATTTATAAATATACTTGACATAAAACTTTACACCAACTAAACTAGATAAACATAAGATAAGACACCATACCACACATGCATCATAAGACATTTAGAAGAAAAATCAACACAAAGCAAACAAGACACACACTTGTGCAAGAAGCACTGAGGGAACACAAATACCTACTCTAATATGTATAAAGTTGTAAAATTGGCCTCAATAATATTGATTCAAGTGTAGCCCATTGAATAGGATACTCAAATCCTCTCCATTAAGTCTTGCAAGTTGAAAGGCATTATGTTCTTTTCAGTTAATGACAACATAGGGTCCACTCCACAATGTATTAAACTTAGTGTTCTTACCATGATTAGCTCTATCAACATCTCACTTCAAGATAAGATATACTTATTGATATGTTCTTGAGATAGTTATATTATCAAATATTTTTTTCACTTGTGCATGGTGATATTCCATGGTGTGTATAACATGGTTTCTTTCTTCCTCCAAGGCCATTAGTTATATCAATCTTATCTCCATAGGATCATTTTCCATTCTCTCAATCTAATGTGCCAAATCAAGAGTTTTTAACTTAATTAAAATGGGAAACTTGGATTATCTCCCATATAAAATCATATAGAGTGAGTTACCAATAGAAATATTTTGGTTGATCCTATCAACACATAGGGATGTCTTCAATCTAGTGTGTCAAGTCCTCTGATTATATTATATTATCCTCTTTATAATTCTGGTCAAGTTCTTATTAGTATACTTAGCTATCCCATTGCCTTTGGGGCAGTAGTTAGAATAAGTACCTAAGTAGACACCATATTGGAGAACCCATTCCATTGTTCTTACACCATTGAAACCATAACATTATCATAAATTATTATTATTATTATTGACACCCCACAATTTATCACTAGGCTCTCATAAAAGTCAAAAACTAAAGTATCATTAGCCTCCTTAAGGGCCACTACTTCTACCCACCTTTTCAAATAGTTAGTAGTCATAATAACCCATTTATGGCCTACACTATACGAAGGATTGATCATTTCAATGAAGTCGAGTCCCCACTACATGAATGGTTGTTCAACCTAAATATGATTAAGAGGAAGAGTTGCAAGTCATTATTTACCTATAAAGAGTGCACACTTTTGGCATCTCCTAACTCAAGCATATGAATCCTTAAATAAGATAGGTCAATAATAACCAACTCTCATTATTTTTGTAGCTATGGTTTTAGGTGCAAAATGACCTCTAGTTGGTCCATCATGGAATTTTTCTATAAGCCTATCAACCTGATCTATTTCCACACATATTAGCAACATCCCATTGATGTCTTTCCTAATAATAACCCCATCCATAATAACATAAAGTAATAATATAATATGAATTATCTCCTTCTTTCTTGATCTAGACCCATATGACACTCACCTATTTGAAGGAACCTTACCATTTATTGTGTTCAACCTGGAGAAGATGAAGTAGTAGCTATACTAGGACCACCTTGTAATGCCAAAACCATCTCTTATTTTTATTTTAGGTCTGAATTTAGGTGTTAACATAGCCCTCTCCCTCTTACTATCTTAGTGGCCTTGATCTCAACATCATACTACATTACCTTAGTTATCCATCCAACTCTTTTATCATTCAAGTATTTATTCAAGAAGTATCTAATGCTTGGGTGAGTTACCATGACATGTATTTTGTTTTTGGACACCATATGCCTAAATTTAATAAGGATTATTATAAATACCAATTTTGTTTTTTAACATATGTGTACCTCTCTTCACAACCTTCTAATCCTTGACTAAAAAAGACTATAGGTTGTTCAATTCATTCATTAATCTACTAAATTAACATAGAAGAAATGGTTTTAATGTTGTCAAAAGCATAAAATAATTCCTTAGAAAAATCAAGGTTGATTAGTGTGGATGCTTGAGAAATAGCTTGTTTTATGGATTCAAAACTAGCCTCCCTTTCCTTAGTCCAAATAAATGCTTGATGTTTTTTTAACATAGATGTTATATGTCTCACAAGATTGGAAAAATCAGGTATGAACCTCCTTACAAAATTTATCTTCCCAAGAAAAATTTGCAAAGCTTTATTATAATTGGGTAATGATAAAGCTAGTATATCACTCACCTTATTAGGGTTTATATCAGTCCCATATTTAGAAATAATATGGAGAATTAGTTTACCCTCATGAATAGAAAAAACACACTTATTGGGATTGAGAGAAACCCCATATTGACTGCACCTTTCAAATATTATCCTTAGATGATTCAAGTGGTCACTATTATCTTTATAAAAAATGGTTATGTCATCAAGGTATATTAGTACCATCTCATTGATCAAACCTTAGAAATCCATATCCATAACCATTTGTGTTGGAGTAAGGCATGTAATCTTGTTTCAAGAGTTTTTTTATTATTGGAGATACTATTAAATTTTGTGCATGTATTTTTTGAGTGCATAATAATAATATAAACTCTTATTTTATAGGTTATTCATGAAATAATAATTTGTTGCACAAAATAACCTACCTTTCCTATTTTATAGTCACTTCCATATACTTTTGGACTTGGTCATTTTGGAGACACACATGGACATGTGAATAGAATTCAGATGCTATTGTGTGAATTCTTTATTGTTTATTCTCTACAAATATTTGTGTAATTGTTTTGATGGTAGTGGTTTACAGGAGAGATCTTACTAGTTATGAGTTCATTCTAAACTCTAATATGGTATCAGAGTTGCTCTTAGCAGCCATTACTTAGCGGCATAGCTAAGGTTTGATATTTTGTGCATTGATATTTTCATTGAAGTTAACTCATTTGACTCCACAACATTCAACTTAAGTTTTTTGAGCTCCCCTACTTGGTACTTCCACCAAACTCAACATTAGATCCTTACATCAATTCGAATTTACATAGTCACCTCAATTTTTTGCATATAGTGTAAAGAAGACTATTTTTCATTGCATTATCATTGGCACCAACAAAAATACATTAGATTATGCATTGGTTTTGGTTTGAATTGGTATTATTACATACCTTTAGTATGGCACATACTTAGTAAGTCACCTTATTACTACCTATCAAGGACCTAAGCACCACCATCACCTTGAAGTAGATATTGCATTGATTATAGGCAAAGTTTTTTTTTTTTTTTACTTTTATTGAAGACATCTCCTACTTTCAATCAAGAGATTAGATATTGACACATCAACCTTGGAAACATAAGGTACATTACCTTCATTAAATGTTAGATTCTCCATGTAAGGTCCTATTTATATTTTTCATACCATAAATATTGCTATAACATCTTTTATATTATTTTAAGACATTAGATTTGGAATTTATAACATTAAGTCTTCAATCGATCTTGGTTCAAAGTTCCTTTTTCTTGTATTAATGCATTGAATTGAATTATATATTTTTTAGATCATACTTGGAGAGCCATTTGGAAGTGTTCATCACCAACTCTTGAAAAAAACTCATGAATACCATTACTTGTTTGGTCAAACCATGATATAATTGAAAAGAGGTGTGAAAGGTAGAAAGTTAGCAAGAAAGACTGATCCCTCATGCAGTCTGAAAAGAACACTTATGACCACTTCATGACCAAGCCTCCATGTGGAATGAAATGTTTTTTTTGTAAGTTTTTAGTATAGTTTTTGTTTAATATAACTTCCAACATGCCTTGATACATGGCTATGTTTCCTCCCTACACATCATGCTCTTTAATTCAATTTAAAACATAAAATATTTAAAGCCCATGAGTTTTACAAGTGAGGATACTTTATGTGAAGAAGTGGACATTGACTTTTTTATAAAGTGGTGGTAAAATGATTTTCTAAAAAGGGGCCAATATTTTTGTAAGTGCGGGCATTTATAAAGTGGGTAATTAATGTACAGGTGCCATTTTAAAATGATGATTAAAGAGGAGTCTCATTTTTTAAAGGTGAGTGTTTTTTAATATTACCTTAGGAGAGGATTTTTTAAATTGTTTTTTTCAAAACAATATTTTAAAAAGAGATTTTAATTGTTTGGTTATTCAAACTTATCCTTATCTTGGTTATTGAATATAGAGGGTGAGGTCTGATCTGGAAAGAGGTCAGACCCCCTCACAAATTAATAAAATTTGTTCTTACTTCTTACCTTCACTTGTTAGAGGTCATTATTATGGCATTTGTACCCTCTTGGCCCACATTATTATCCCTATCATCACAATTTTCACTCACAAATGCATTTTTGGTAGAGTTTGACGTCCCATTTTTTAGTGTGCATTATTTTTTTGTGCCACTTTTATAGTCACTGATGCATTTTTAGTAGAGCTTGATGTCCTACATTCTTTAGTATGGTTTTCTATTGCACATTGCTCCCTTGTTTTAAGAGTAACTCTCTTATTGTTTGATGGTATCTTCTATAGATTAATCATATTCTAGGTTTTACGCATCATTTGGTGTTTTGTGTTGTATGAGATATTTATTTATGGTCACATTGAGAGTCATGGAGTCTTTTTCTTCATGTTTGTATTCTTCATGTTGAACACTTACTATTCATTTGTTGACTATCCCATCACTATTAGAGCCATTTTATTGAGAGATATTTTTTTTGTATCTTTGGCATTCTTTTGATAGTTGACAGTCTCCTTTAGATTTGTTATGGACCTTGATCTCATTCTGAATAATAGCTATTCTAGTGAATACAATGTTAGCATGTCAGTATTTGAATAGTGGATTGAGCCCACTTAGACAAACTTTTTTACGTCACTCCACCCAGTTAGTAGTATGGGTGGGTATGGAGTAGATCCTACTTATTTAGTTGTCATGTTCTTTATTAACCCTTTACAAACCACATCTTCTAGTAATAGATTAAATTTAGTTGGTGAATTGTTTTGCACTATCAACACCTCTGACAATATTTTTTCATAAGAGCTATTTTGATGCATTCCAATGCCAGTTTTTTTTTGGTGATCAAGCAATAGATCTAGACCACTCATGTAGATTTGAGTTCTATTGAGACTTTCGATTCCATCAAGTGTATTTTTATTTGATGTCCTTCATTCCATCTAGTGCACCTCTTAAGTATAATGTTTGAGGATTGAGCCATTTGAACCTTGAAGCATATTTTTTTACTCTCTCAACTTTAGTTATTGTTACTAGTTTTTGGGTACCTTACAGTGATATATTTCATCCTTGGTGATTCTTTTTCCTAGTGTTTTGAGATCAATGTTTTTTATAGAGTTAGCCTCATACATAGTACCAAATCCTATTTGAATTGGTAGTTACAATGATTCATCATCCATGTAGTCTAGTAAGATGGATTGGTTACCATAGGGATATTTTGTATTTCACTGTGATTTTATACATGGGTACCTAATCAAGCCTAGTTGATAGGACCCATTCAGTCTCTTTGCTTTCTCTTTTCTTACTCCCTATTTTATGCTTAAGGGAGGGTCTTGGAGTGAGAATTAAAACTCACTTAGGTGTTAAGATTAAATTAGGATTTTGTTTTATTTATTGGATTATTATGTGAATGTATAATATTTGGTGTGTACCAAATTATGCAATCCAAAATATTTTGAGGGGATCACAACAACCAAGTGGTTGTTGTGAAACCAACTTATTATGCCTATTTAATATGCACTCCTATTTTTTAGCCTATTCTAGTGGAAGAGAGAAGGGATATGGATTGTATTATTCACTTGAGGAAATAATGAATACTACTTGTGCATAATATTTATTTTATGGTTTTACAATTTCTATGGTAATGGTATTGCATGAGAGGTCTTGCAATTTCATGAATACATTGGGCATTCTGACACTTTAGAATGTGGCACCTACATTGGATATCCCAAATGGAATTATTTTATAGGTATATGTTCCCCATTTAGTATTGAAGGTTATTTTATATTGATATTTTTATTTTACCAACACTTGGGTGTAACCTGAATAACCATCTAAAAGAGAGAAACATTGAGAACCTTCCACTACTTGAAGAATTTGTTCTTTTGAAGGTAAAGGATAATGGTCCTTCAATTAAACCCTATTTAAGTCTCTAAAATCCACACATAACCTGATATCACCATTATTATTATTCACAAGAACTAAGTTGGCAACCCATGAAGAGTGTTTGATAGGAAAGATAATTCTTGACTCTATCAATTGGTGAGCTCTTTTCTCATCAACACCTCCACTTGAGGATTACTAGGCCTTTGCCTTTTCCTTACAGGCTTAACCTTAGGATCAAACTATAAAGTGTGTTGAGATAATGAGGGGTAAAATCCCTTGAGATAACTACAATCCCAAGCAAAGACATCGAAAAAAAGTATTCATAACTCAATAAATGCAGCCTTCTTAGTTGGAGTACATACCTTTCCAAGATTTACAAGTTTGTCTTTGAATATGGTCACTTTCTCATGATTTTCCTCTTTTGTAGACATTCTTACTTTATCTCTTCTCATTTGGTCATTTTCATTGAATATATTCTCAAAAGTAAAAATCTATTTAAGAAGTCTGTTAGACCTTAGTTACATAGTTTGGTCCTCATATTGGTGATGTAACTTGGCCTAGTTTTTGAAATAAAACTCAACCTCTATTGGAGAAAACATGCTATTTATTTATCACTTTAAAATAATTTCCAATTGACATCATTGTGTGGTATTTAAGGCCTTGTAACTACCATGATGTATAGATGAGTTCTTGAATTATTGACATTATTGGGAATGTAAAATTGTGATCCAATCGATGCCAACCTATCAACATGTTAGTTATCTTCCCTTGGGACTGATTAGATGTTAAAATCCTCAAAAACTTCAATAAGGTCCCACACTCTGTGATTGTAGGATATCAATAATGTGTTTTTGGAATCACTCTTACCTTTTACTTGGTGGACAACTAGTTCACTATATCCAATTGCTAGTACTTACTTTACTCCTTTCTTCATTACCCATTGAAGCCCAAGTATAAGAGCTTCATATTCACTTGTATTATAGGTACAACTGAACTAAAATCTAATTTCTTAATAGTAATTTTCATTTGATGGAGAAATAATCATAATACCTACACCTACTCTATTCTTACTTCTTGATCCATCAAAAAACAATTTACACAAACCACTACTATCATCATTAGGCTTAGAGAGAAAGAGAGAGAGGGTATGGTATTGGATTCTTCATGTAAATAATAGACACCAAGACCAACATCTTCAACACCTCTATATGGGTTAAACTCATGATTTTATGTCCCCCATTCATTAAGGAAGAGATATGAAATGTCTTCAATAGGAACAATTGGCTCTTGGTCACTAGGGTGATCCTCCTCATTAATGATAATACAATTGACATTAGTGACATTTGACTTGTATGGATCAATGTGAAACCTTGAGATAGGTTATAATTTAATGGTAATTTTGGTGCCATATCTTATCCTACAATCCATGTAGGACCAATCTAATAACAAATAACCACTAATATTTATTATGAAGTCCCTTGACAAGCAAAGGGAAAATAATGTTAGAAATTTAATAATAACCACATCTTGAGAAATTGATAAACTAGGACAAGCATGAAGAGTTAAGATCAAACCTTTGATAACACCAACTGTCTTAGTGGCTGAACTAGCTAGTTGTAGCACACCTTTAGTATCATGCTCATATTTTAAGCCTATATTGTTTGTTATTTGCTTTGGCATAATTGAGCTACTAGCCCCAATATCTATCATACAATTATGCACCAAATAAACACCAATGATCATTGAAACATAAAAGGGAAGAGGATTGTTCACTTTTCATTATTGTGACTCATTAGGCTTAGATGTGTTTGTGAACATAATAGTATCCCTTTTTGTTTCTCTTGATGATGAGATGAGCTTAGATAGATCCTCTTGTATCATATACCTTTACCTAGGAATAAAAAAATTATCTCACATAGTCATACTTACATGAAGCTATTTAATTTGATCTTTTATGTTGAGAGAAGGAACACCAATATTTGGTTGTCCTCTAAGATCTATGACATCACTTTGGGCCTAATTAATTTGGTGTATAAAGGTACTTTTCTCATTCTTATTTATTTGATATTCTTAAGCCTTATAATCTACATTAGGCTCTCTTATCCCTTGAGTTCTAGATGGAATTATAGTTAAACCTTTTCCACTCTCATTTTCTTCCTCAACATCCCTTGTTTTAGACCTAGTGTTAGCTATAATAAAACTATTTGCCACCCTACTTGAGTTTCCCACTTGATTCAATATAAAAAACTCCTCTTCTTGAAAGTTTACAGTTTATAAGTGTATCACTTGACTGACCTTGCTTTCCAACAACCATAACCTGATTTAAAACTTAACCTTGTGTTAGATAAGGCATTGTTGTATCTTACACCACACAAAATTGGTTAAATACTCCATCTTGATTGATAGATTTTTCATGATATTTATTCCATTGAGAAGGCCACTCTTTATATTTCATTAGATTATTTTGGGTGGGTACTAAAGATCTTGAAGTGGAGGCTGCATTGTTATAAATGGTGTATGGTCTAACAGTAGTGATATGGCCTTGTCCTTGAGCATTTCCTTAGAAGGGTGGCCTATTTCATTGATAAGGTTGATGATACTGGTGTGGATATTTATAAGTCCTATAAAACTAAATTTTTTTCCTCTCCATTTCCATGACTATATTTTCAAGAGGTTTAATTATCCCTTCCACATCATTTGGCTTGCTTGCTTGACTAGGGGAATTCAACTCATGACTAGTTATGGTGGGAATGGGAGAAAGAGTTGGAGTATGGGATAAATGTCATAAAATAATGGCATAGGAGGCCTTGGATCAATTTTTCTATCTTGGATTAGAATGTTTGTATCTATAATAGTAATTTCATATGCATTTGGTAAGGTATTCGAACCCATAGATTGAATCATAATTATTATATCATTATTCAAAGCCTTAAGTTAATATAAGAATGCATAGTTTGGATTGGGTATTACAATAATTTGGATCCTATTCTGTCTTTTAAAACCTAACATTGAAATATTGCATGGAATATTTAGGGGTTCTCTTTATGGTGGTCAATTGCCCGACCAAGGATAAATGGTCACTCTTATCTTAAAATATCTTACTCAATTGTTATCCCAAGTCATCCCATGAGTTAATGGAATTATGGGCTAAGGTTCTATACCAATATAAAATCTTGCATTTAAAACTAATTTCCAACAACCTAATGGCCACATTTTCTTGTTTTATATTATGGATGTTTCAAAAAAAAATCATGTCCCTAAAGTTTTCAATGAGAGTAAGAATAGTTTATCCACTAAAATAAAGGACACTCTTAAGGGAAAACACTAGAATGTCATCATATTATGCAAGGTTTAAGGGAGAAAAACCATTGAAATTAACAAAGGGTATATTTTTAGCGATACTACTAGCCTCATGATGACTTGGATAAAAGGGAATATAAAGCTTTGTTCTAGGTGACTTGGTATAAGGGAGAGTGTGAGGGAAGATATTTATTTTTACTAAATATAAAGGTAATTCAACAAATTAAAAAGGGATAAATTTCACTTTTGATCTTTTATTCACCTTTGGAATGAAAATTAGCACACTAGTTAGCAACCAAGAGTTTAAAATTTGTTGGAGTCACAAGATGCTACATGATGAAGGTTATTATAGCTACACTTTTGCCAAGACCAACATCAATCTTGGATAACCTATTTCTAATTATGTCCCACCAAGAATGCCAAAACTATTATAGCTAAAATTTTCACCCTTGAGAGGGTGTATTCAATCCTTCTCAATTGAGATATGCATTGGGATTGGTCCTAGGTTGTGGGTGACCTCTAAGTGGACCAAACCTCTAGATTTTAGGCTAGCTCCCAAGTAAAACACATACATGAAAAACTATAATACTTTTTTGACTTGGAAAAGGGAAAGATAAAATATAAAACTAACAAAGAAACTTAGAGGTGATGAACCAAACATAAGGTCCTCAACTTGCTAAGAATGCACTATGAAATACTAATTTATAATCTGATTATACCATTTCAAAATAGTCCCTTTCACACTAATTATTCAACATAAAAGCTATGAAGGTTTCAAGATATTAAGATGATCATTAAAGAGGTACTAACTACAAACAATAATGACTTATTATTTTTCCAAATAAGCAAACCATGTATAACACTTATTATTAACTATGAAAAAAGAAAAACTTACATAGAGGTATGAATAAGGACAAATGCAAGGAATCACACTAACAATCACTAAGCATTGGTCAAAACAACGCATTCAATATCACTATATGCAAGATGAAAATATTAATATCCAACTTGAATTGATTCCAATAGGTAATTACAAAACTTAATTTTGGCAGGGCTTCACCATAACCAATATGAGGATCCATTTTTAGCCATTCAAGTCTTATTTTATAGCAAGAAGAGAGAGGAGGAGAGAAATAAACTTCCATAGGTGGTCCAACATTACAATTTGTCATTATAATAGTTAAAAAGGAGAAGAAATGGACACCAAGCCATGTAAGATGTGTTGTTAATTTATTTCTTTAACTCTCAAGACCAAGTGCTTATGAGATTCCTTGTGTAAATTAGTGTAGGAAGGTACTTGGGTAATTTTGTGTTCTTTAATCTAACTTTTTCATCTTGAGGCAATACCTTGACACCTAAAAGGATAGTTACAAAATTCTTAACTCACATTTGAGGAGATTCTATGCAATTCTCCTATGAATTTTGTCAACTTCCTCTTTTATCCTCAAAATCACACAATATTCACTAGCTCTCTCTATCTCAAATTCTTCAAATCTTTTTTCTAAGTCATGACTACAATCCTTCTCCATGATTCACCTATATCTAACTTAACAAACTTGTATCAACTCCTTTTAGTGCCTCATACACTCTCTAGCATTCCATTTCACACCCAAGTCTCTTACTTGCCTTCATTTCCTTGTATCCCTCAAAACACATAAATATCCTTGTCTAGAACTTTCTATATATGCCCCTAGAAAACAAAATAGTCTACTTCAAGTCATTTCACTCATTTTTTCTCTTATTTGGTCTTTTAGATAGGTTTAGCAAGTGTTTTAGGTGTTTACCATTTTAATTATGGTTCATAAAGTACATGTACATAACCTAAGAAAAAAATCCATAATATGGAAGTAGAGAGTCCTCCCTAATATCCCCTATTATCTTGAGCTCCAATGTAAATACTCCATACAATTATGAGCAAAAGAAAATGCTCCTCAAGCTCCTTCACAAGGTAAATACAAGGTTTATAAAGACCTTCAATATTAAGGATTGTTCATAAACATGTGGGGATGAATGAGTTAAATAATATTGGATATTTGGATTAGGATACCCTTATTACCACTTCCAAAGATTATATGCCACCATGTAACTCGTCCAAGGAGTTATAAGTATCCAAATATGACTTCTCAGGCTAGTTAACTATGCGTAAGAATGAGATAAGTATTTTGGGTTTAAAATGCCTTTAAAATGCATGTATTTTGTTTAAAACCTATCCATGATATTTTTATTAAGCTTAACCATTATTAAAAATTATATATTATCCATTTTGAGGTTCTATTATTACCAAAACTTGATCTCTCAGCTTGTACCAAACCCACTGAGGGTTTTAGGCCTATAGATGAATTTTGACACTCAATATTATTTTTCCTCTTTATTAAGCATCAATTTAATTATAAAAACATATCTTTTTTACTTTATCAACCCTCTTAAAAACAAATAATGCACTTTTTACTTCATGGGTATGTAGGTGGTCAATTGGGCCTGAAGATGCACAGTCTAGGCTTATTAGGCATTAAGATTTGATACTACTATGCAATTAGATCTAAGTCTCTCCAAGGTAAAATACCTTATCTTGGTTTATCCTGATCTCTTCAAATTTTAATAAACCTTAAACCCTTAATTTTATCTATCTTCATAGTATCAAACTTGTAGGTGGTGGTTTAGGCTCTTAGGCCTAACTCCACTTTCTACCCTTCCCTCGTTTAGTCATCTTAACATCCAATAGAAACTATTTTATCATTTATTTTTAAATATAAAACCTTTTTAAATATCAATATTCATATTCCATTAAAATAATTACTAACACATTTTTTACAACCTATTAAAAATTGATTGTATGTGCTTATGGGCAACATGACTGTAGATTTATAGGTCTACCTTCTTCATTGAAAATTTGATGTTATTAAATGATATTAAAATGAAATTAATATTTATATTTAACCCTTTATAACCTTTTTACCTCCCTAAAACACCACATATCTCAATATTTTCTCTATTTTTCATATGTAGGATTGCAGTTACTCATCTAGGCGTATTGATTATCACTTTAAGACCTAAACCTCCATTTTGTAATGTTTGATCCTCCTTGATTTTATTTTGACTACTGAAAGGATGAAAAAAATATTGGAAATTTATTTTTAGGTATTAATTAGTCTCATCATATACTCAAATCACCTTGAATGTCCATTTATAACACTCACAGTCCTTATTTGGGTTTACACAGTCCTATTCAAGCATGCAATCTTATTTGAGTTGAAAAATGAAATGAGGTTTAAGCTAATAATATATTTTAAGGTGATAAAATATAAATATTGATAGATTAAAAATATGGTATTGAAGTCATGAATGTGAACATATGATGTTAATAGTGACCTACAAGTCTGTAGACCTGCAAGCTCACAGTACTCTTTTGAAGTGCTCTTAAGGAGGCATTGTAACCAAAAATCCTAGAAATTGTCAACCATTTATTATTTTTAGGATCATGAGAGATATTTTTAGAAATTAAAATCATTGTGTCAAATTGTATTTTATTTACTTCATTCACAAGATAACTTCAAACTCCTTGCATAGAGGATTGTCATGTTCAAACTACTAGGGCCAAGCCATTTGACCCTGCACCAAGCATGATCATGAAGTAACATGGAAGGAAATGATATTTTAGGGTTAAAATAGTGTTAAATAGATAATACCTAGTCATTTTAATCCATTTTTATATCCTTATAATTCCACACTTGAGAAAAATTAACCCAGGTGGGGAATTGAAGTTCATTTTATGCCCCTTAAATTCTTAATGAATCCTCATAAAGTTAAGGGGATTAAATAGGAAAATCATGACACAAAGTGGAAGCTTCTTCTTCTTCTTGATGGTAGTCATGGGAGAGGAGTCTAAACCTAAAATGGAGCTTCCCACATATGAAGGTAACCTTTATGGAGAACAAATTATAGATTGTATTATATAATTGGATATGTATTTTGATTTGAAAGAGATGAATAAGGAATAGATAGGCTATTGACGGTAGTCATGGGAGAGGGGTCTAAACCTAAAAAGGAACTTCCCACATATGAAGGTAACCTTTATGGAGAACAAATTATAGATTATATTATATTATTGGATATGTATTTTGATTATGAGAGTGGACCATATGAGAATAATGTGAATTTTTATCGCACCAATCTAAAATTACATGCATCCTTTTGGTGTGACCATGTGTAGGATGAAATAAGAAAGAAAGGCAAGACCAAGATTAAATCTTAGGATAGAATGGTACCTAAATTGAAGGAAAAAATATTGCATAGTGATTATCACACTAACTTGTTTAATAACCTATAAAATTTGATTCAAAATGAGATGGGTGTAAAGGATTACACCAAAGAATTTTATAAATTGACCATAAAATCAAGTCACATAGAAGGTTTGTAGAATATATCTAGGTATCTCAATGGACTGAGATATAATCTATAGGATGAACTTATTTTTGTAAGTACTAGAACACTTTAGGAGTGTTACCAATTTTTATTGAAAGATAAAGACAAGATGAATAGAAGACAAACATAAAAAATAGAGACAAGGGAAAAATTATAGAGGTAGAGATTAGCAATGAGGAAGAAGCACATCACAAATAACCAATTCATAACCTAGTACATCTCAAGAACATGAATCCAATTCAAGAGGTGGATTCAGAGGAATGAGACCATATTTTAGAGGTGGATACACACAATGAGGTATAGGTGTAAGGGGATTCACAAGTAAATGTTTTAAATGTAATAAGCTTTCCTGTCATAGGTTTTGGGAATGTCTTTAGAATGCTCTAGTTATTGGATTGAGAACTGAAAATAGAAATCAAATAGTTCAAGGAGAAAAGGAGAGTGTGGGTTATCCATTTCATGTTGAGGAACTAGGAGTGGTTGAATATTTTTTGATGAGAAGAGTGATAATCAAACCACCTAAATAGAATTAGCCTACCCAAAGGAAGACACTATTCAAGACAACACGTAAATGTCAAGGTAAGTACTTCAAGTTAGTCATTAATTATAGTAGCATAGATAATCTAGTTACAGTTGATATGGTAGAGAAAATTGGTGTGAAAAGGATACTAGACCCAAATACTTAAAAGATCTCATGGCTGAAAAAATGGCACCAAGTTCTTGTAAATGAGCAATGTTGGGTGGACTTTCAGATTGTAGGTTATAAAGATAAGGTATTATGTGACATAATGTCAATGGATGTGTGTCATGTGATTCTAGGGAGGCCTTGGAAATATGATATGAAAACTAAAAATGATGGTATAAATGATGTATATACTTTATAAAAGGATGGTATTAGTCATACATTATTTCCACTCAAAGAAGAAGATAAAGGACAAAGAACCAATGTAAGTGTCATGATGGTAAGTGAAAAAGAGTTCTTAAAAACCATGAAGGAAGAAGAATTAGGATTTGGAGTAGTGATCAAACCCATGAATGTTATAAAAAAACACTAAGCTAAATGAATTATCTCAAGAGGTTCATTTTATGTTGAAGTAGTATGTTGATATAGTGGTGGATGAATTACCGAATGAACTCCCACCTATTAGGGGCATCAGTCATCACATTGATTTTGTACCAGGTGATAACTTTCATAATAAGGATACAAAAAAAATTAATCCACAAGAGAATGAAAAAATAAATAAACAAATCCAATACCTCTTGTATAAGAGATTGATCAAGGAAATCCTCAGTCCATGTGAAATACTAGAGCACATGTGTAGTATTAGTTGTACTAGCTACCAAGAAAGAAGGAGATTGAAGGATGTGTACAAATTCAAAAGAAATCAACAAGATCACTCTAAAGTAAAAATTTCCCATTACAATAATTGAATATTTAATGGATTGTTTGAGTGGTTTCGAATACTTTTTCAAGATAGATATTAAGAGTGGTTACCACCAAATAAGAATAAGAGAAGGAGATGAATGAAAGACTACCTTCAAGACAAATGAGGGGTTATATGGATGGATTGTCAAACCATTTGGCCTTAATAATTCCCTAAAAAAATTCATGAGACTCATTAATGAGCTATTTAATCCCTTCATTGGTAAGTTTGTGATAGTGTATCTAGATGACATTTTGATTTGCATCCCTAATAAAGAGCATCATATTCAACATTTGAGGATGATTATGAAAAGGTTGTATGAGGGAAGGCTATTTATTAACCTCAAGAAATGTTTGATCATGAATAAAAATATTATTTACCTTGATGTTTTGATCTCAAAAGGTGTGTTGAATATGGATAAAGACAAGGCTAATGCTATCATTGAGTGGACAACTCCAAGGATAGCCTAAGAGGTAATGAGCTTTCATGATTTAGCTATCTTCTATAGGAAATTTATCAAAAAAATTAGTGGTATTTGTGGACCCATTGTTGATATTATTATAGGAGATAAAAATAAGTTTGTTTGGATTTATATAGCTAAGGAGAATTTTTAGTTTTTGAATAAAATAATAACATAACAACTAGTATTGGCACTTCTTGATTTTGGAAAGGTGTTTCAAGTTGAGTTTGATACAAGTGGAGAGGCTATTGGAGATATATTAAGTCAAGAGGATAGAATTGTAACTTAATTTAGTGAGAATCTAAATTAGGTTAAGAAATGGTATTTAGCTTATGATATTTAATTATATGCCATGGTTCAAGCCTTGAGAAAGTGGAGACACTACTTGATGTCAAAGGAGTTTGTTATCTTCATGAAATACCATGATATTTTATCTCATAATTAATCAACCAAGGCTAAATCAAAGGCACATGAAGTGTGTGGAGTACTTATATAACTTCACATTTGTCATCAAGCACAAGAAAAGAGAAAAAACAAAGTAATGGATGTTTGAAGTAAGTGAATATTGTTTGTAGTGAAATTTAGCTTGAGAGTGGAGGAATTGGGTCACTCAAGGAGTTATATGAAACTGATTTGGATTTTAATGATGCATATGAAGCTTAAAATCAACCTAACACAAGAAACATGGATCCTTGGATGGAGTATATTATTCAATATGGTTTATTATTAAAATGATTTCATCTATGTGTGCCAATAAGTTTAATGAGAGATAAATTGGTCGAGAAACATTATGGAAGCTTAGCTAGTCATTTTGGTCTTGATAAGACCTTAACTCACCTCAGTGATCACTACTATTAGCCTAATATGCAAGCATATAGGAGATTTTTTTTGGAAACATGCAAAGTTTATCAATATTCAAAAAGGAAGAGTACTAATGCAAGCCTATACTAGACCCTACCAATACCAAATAGGCCTTGGGACTCTAGTAGCATGGATTTTATTGTGGGTTTGACAAGAAATCAAAGGGGGGTTTGATTCCATTTTTTTTTTTGTGGATTTTTTTTCTAAAATGGCCTATTTCATACCTTTCAAGACAACCAATGATGCTACTCAAATGGCCAATTTATTCTTTAAGGAGGTGGTTAGACTACGTAGTATACCATTAAGCATTGTTTCAGATAAAGATACCAAGTTTGTAGGACACTTTTGGAGAAATTTGTCGAATAATCTAGGCACCAATTTTAATTTTAGCTCAGCTTACCACCCTCAAAAAAATGGACAAATTGAGGTTCTCAATATAAGTTTAGGTAACTTGTTAAGATGTTTGAAAAAGGATAATCCTAAATAATGGGACTTGGTATTACCTCAAAAAGAGTTTGATTATAATGACTCAATAAATAGGAATATTGGAAAGAGTCCATTTCAAGTGGTGTATGGTATGTACCCAAGGGGAGTTTTTGAGTTGAGAGACTTAGGAAAAATGGAAAGAAGTGTTAAGGGAGAGAAGTTTTCCATTTCCATGCAAGAGGTGCATGAACAAGTGAAGAAGTAGTTATATATAAGTATGGATAAATACAAAAAACATGCTAATTTAAAAAGGAGAGAGGTTATTTTTTAGGTTGGAGATATTTTACTATCTCATTTGAGGAAGAACATATTTCCCAAAGGTGAGTACAAAAAGTTGAAGATGAAGAAGATTGACCCATTCAAGGTCATAATTTTTTTTTCCAAAATGATTATTGAAAATATAGTTATGTAGTGTCATAGATATTTCTCCTATATTCAATGTATCTAACTTGTATCCATAAAAGGAATAATATATGCAAGATCAACTAGTTTTAAGTCAAGACATAGCAGTCCAAGAGTGGGCAAATCAGCTGCCAAAAGTAAAACAAGAAGAACTTTAGCTTATCTTGGACAAGAAAGTGATAAAGAGAAAGAAAATAATATATTTATATCAGTATTTAATGAAGTGGAAACATAATATTATATAGGATTCCACGTGGATGACAACAAACATCATTAAACATGGAGGTATTCTTGAAGACCTCATGAATAGTTCATGAGTAAAATTCTTGTTCCTAGGGAGTATGATGTAGGAAAATCACTCAAAATGAATAATTTTAGTTTTTTTAATCTATTTTTGAGTCTTATTTAGGTCTTATTAGTCTTTATGATCTTATTAGAGCCATTAATAGGTGTTATATTTGCTTAGAATTTGAATTTGGCTTCATTTGGCATTTTCCTACCAAAATGACAAATTTAAATTATTTGAATACTTATCTTTAGTTTTGGAGTCTCTAACATAATTTTAGTAGGTTTTAATGATATATTTTGGTATGATTATATGTATAAAGTGTATTAAGATGAGATTTAGTGTTTTGGTCACCATTGTAGTTTCATTTTCTATGTTGAACCTATGGTCTAGTTCAAGATTGCATTTGGTTCATACAACAACGTACATTAGAGGCAACCTTAAAATAACTAGATATTATATAAGAGGATATAATTAATGTAAATTTTAAAATTAATAATAATTACATTAATTAATAATTTTATAATCTCTGATAATGAGAAATAAATTACAGACCATAAAGAAGAAGATTGCTTTACCAATAAGTCTATGCATGCCTATAAAAAGGCATGAATGTCAATGTATAAGACTAGATTTTTGAACGCGTTGTGATTATAAGTGTAATATTTATAATTTCAATTAAATTTTAATTATTTAATTTCTTGATATATTGAGACAATATTGATCATCTATAGGAAAAGCAAAGAGAAACTCAGTCTTAACACAGTCTTATGTTGTCACCATCAAGATTAAGTTGAAATAAGGTTATTATTACTTTCATTTCAAGATATTTATATTTTAAAGGTATTTAATAGAGGTAATAATTTTAATAAAACTTGTTTTAAGGATAAAAATTACAAGAAATATTTAATCTTGATCAAAATTTCTAACTCTACCCACACAGGCATGCACTCTGCATTTAGGAGTCTTGCTCAGGTAAGATTTACAAGTTTTTGAATCTTTTTATTATTTAATATCAGTTATTTAAATTATTTATTTAGTATTATTATTTCACAAACATAATAAATTCAATTTTAGTCCTTGAAACACTAATTTTCTCTTGTAATCTTCCACTTTCTCTCTCTGAGCTTGTGTAAAAAACTAATGAATGGTTTTAGCAATTTCATGGTTCAGATATATAGACATTGTTCCAAAACATAAAATTTGACCTTTATTTTGGGTTTTACTTACGTAAGGTTAATAAAATAGTTTCTTGGAGTACTGGCATGTGAGAAGCATTTAAAATCCAAAACTTAGTTTTAAGACCTAAGAGACCTAATTGAGGCCTAATTGGTAGAGAGATAAGTTGAGTTAGTTCACTTATTTTTAGATTTGGTTCACAATAATTGGTACATATTAAAATAATTATAATGGGTATCCTAAAAACCTCTTTACTTTTCAAAAATCATCAGGATTTATCCATTTGGAAGGCTACAAGAAATAGACCTAATTGAGAGAAAAGTCTTGAAAATAGAGGATTTTGAGTTAGTTTTTAAACTTCTTATGTAGCACAAGGAAGATGAAGGGTACTAAGAAAAAATATTTGTTTGATTTTAAACCTTTTTAATTTTTTAAACCATTAAAAAAAAATTGAGAGGGCTCCTAAGCTAGAAGCCTAATTGAGGAAAATTATTCAAAGTTGTTTTGTCAATCTCCCTCTACATCATATAGTGAGGAACTAGGTCACTCAAAAAGGTAATTAAATAAGGTTAAATTTTGAAAAAGACTTAAATTAAATTTATATTAATGACCTATTATTAACCTAAGCAAGTAAATCAAATCATGTAGGTGAAACCACATATTGAGAAAAAGTTTACACTAACAAATACCCTAATAAAAAAATATTACAGAATGTTATATTACCACATAGGTGATCACTACATAAATTATAATTTAAATTACTCATTTTCTCACTAAATTCAGGTTTCTTAACAAACCTAAGGTAGATTTATTCATAAATATTATGATACATATCCCTTTCTTTAACATTTAATGAGTTTCTTTCAATCTTAGAGCTCCACTTTATACTCTATTCAATTCTAGGAGATAAATTTCAAAAATTAAAAGATAAATGATGTTATGCCTCATTTATTTCAACATTAAATAATTTATATCATCATAAAACCATGCAAATACATCCTTATAAAACTCAAAAAAAATTATGATTTTTTGTTTTTCTTCATTGTAATAACATCTACTGATGTTCACATGCCTATGGTCTTCCACACTACCAATGTTTATCTTTTCATAATTTAGAGATCATGTTGGTTATATTATATTATTGATATATTTTCCATTCTTAACTCTTCCAAATATATTATTCCTTTTGTAATTTTTCTACCTTTGAGCTAAATGATCCCATCATCTCTATTTTTATTTTTAAATTCATACTTTTATTTGATTTAAGCTTTCACATTACTTTAATTTGTTTAATTGGATTGACATTGATATTATATGAAGGTATACTAAATCCATTTGAATTATATATTTATAAATTTATCATCTTTTTCAAGGAAGGATAGGTTTTTTTCATCATTATTGAATACTTTCCAATGCTTATAGTTGTTAGGCACACTTAGTCTATAGACTAGCTATATAGTGTATTTTTATTTATCAATTTCTAAATGAAGAATAAATAGAGATTAAAATACATATAAGGCATCAACTTTAGTTTTTTCATATATTGGGATTGTACCTATAGATAAGGTTTAAAAAGCTTTGATGCTAGCCCATACTTATTACTATTATTTCAAGGAATCATTCTTCACTTGATACTAATTCCTTACTTGTTTCACCATGAATTTAACATCTTCCTAATATTTTATATTAATTTATACCCATATCCTCTAAAAATTTAAGACCTAAAAGTATACCTTCATATTATGTAATATTAGTTATCAATTTAAATTTTAGTTTGTGAGATAATGAAAAAAAATCATCAATTAGAGAGATTAAAACAACTCCAAATTGTGCACTAATAGAAGAAAAAATTCCTTAAAATTTAAGGGTTCATATTTATTTAACATCACTTTAAATGATGTTCTACGTGGAATAACCAATAGTGGATTTATAATTAATGCTTAGTCCATTCTCATGGACTTTGGTAATTATGGAGATGCTTCTCTAGTTTGTGATACATCAGGTGGATATACAGCACTAGATCCTTACATAGATCACAATTGTTTCTTAGTTATATCTACACTAATTTGAACATAATCTTCACAAGTATTATCACCTATGTACTTATTATTATAATCTAATTTCACCCTTAATTTATTACACAAACCTTGCAATGTCAACACTATAGTCTATAGCTTGATGGTAATTAAAATTGGTGATTTTACAACATAACTATCAAGGCATGTTGATTCATATATGGAAACAATTAAAATTACATAATATTTTCCAAACCTCTCAACATTTAATTTTTATATATATGAATATATTAACCATTAATGATAGACAAATATATAATTAGTAATAATTAGGCTAGAAGGTTAAGAAAGAGTATGCCATGTACATGATGAATACATATATAAAATACATTTATTATTTTAGTTATATATCTCCCTCATTTTCCCTATCTATCTTATAAACCTTTTTATGGACATACACAAATTCATCTAGATTCTCATATGGAGAGTTGTCCACATGTTCAACACCTTTAAAATATCCAAATCATTCTCAAGCATCATCATCTAATTACCCATGCCTTATTCCTCATACATAATTCCAACATGAAGATTATTTTATTTTTATATTTTGAATATTGTATTAATATTTAGTTCCAACATATTTTACATTCCTTTCACTAGGGTCATAGCATGAGAAAATTCCATCTGAATTTCATCCCTAGTTATCTAAATAATCTTATACCCAATATCATCCCAAAATTTGTAGGGATGCCAAAAACTAATATAGTATTTTTAATATCTTTTGTGTGAGAACATCCAAGCCTAATTCAACCAAGGCTACTTTATTTACTATCCATAGAGTAGAATCAACCAAATGTTATGGTATAAGTGAGGCCTAATGTATAAAAAATGTTGTTAGACATCACATTGTCAAAGGCTCAAGAATATATGATGCAATTAATAAGTTTGCATCATTTGATGATAAAAGAGATGTATAAGGGTTATAATCTACTAAATTTTGATGTAAATGTAGCAATATAATTTTGAGGATCAAGTTTTTAGACATTTCAATCATATATTTGGATGCAGATCTAAAGGTATTAGGATTATTTATTTCAAAGTATTTTGACTAGCCTATCAAGTTGATTTGGATTGGAATTCAAATACTAGGTATGAGACATTTGGATATTTGTTTTGTTCACATGGTATATTATATCAAATGCATGTAAATTAATAGTGGTTGAGGATTCAAGATTTAAATTTTCCTAAGATACATTTACATCATTTTTTTATAAGGGAATAGGTTTCTGATTAATAGAAGTATGAAATGGAGATGAAGCACATGCCTTTCCTTCTGGATATTTGTCTTTATGTCAAATAATAAAAGGAGAACCTATGGGAAGAGTGGCATTTGTGGAGTATGTATTTATTATTTCCTTACTCTTCATATTCTCTTTCTCATTAGGTTTTTAGTTTCTTTCCATTTCTTCTCTTCATCCTTTTGATTTTTTAATCTAGTAAAAATAACTTAAGGAATTTTGTGTTCATCTCTTAGACTACATCATGATTATGATCATAATATAAGTAATTATGAAGGTAACCAATGATAGAGTCACCATTGGGTTCTTAAATTACAATTATGGAAAACTTAAATATTTTATTTATGCTACAGCTTCATATTCATATACAACTTCTTATTCAAGTACTCCATTGAGTAGATAATTTTATTATGAAGGATCCTCAATTTATAATTTGTGTTGTAATTTTATTAGATGAGGATGGTTACCATTGTATGACACATAATTATTCCTTTGTACATATTTATATGGAGGAGCTTGTGTTTAGTTCAATAATTTATTCTTTAGAGAAAAAATGTCATTGACCATTATTTGGATCAATAAATAAGTAGAATTTTGATTTGAATCCCAGATTTTGGTTCATGAAAGATATTTCTTCAACTTTACCACCATGATTAGATTTTCCTCAATTTTAATAGCTACTGTTTGAGAATCAATTATATCTTACATTCAATTATTTCTCAATAGAAAGCTTACTTTAGTAGGTTTTCTTAAATCTAATGGTGATTTTATAGATGTATTTAATGTGAGAGCATTACTATCAATATGATCTTGTATTTTATTATTTAATATCATCACTAATTTGTATGATGTTTAAAACTTATATGATTATCACAATAGTTGTTGGATATGTTTAGAGTACACAAAGGAGGTAATGTGATAGACATTGTTTGAAGTTTATTCTTAATATTTTCACTTATTAAGATTATTCAAAATACTTGGTTCATTAGTTGTATATTTTTTATTCTTAATCCAAATTTGATATGTAAACTTTTGAGGCACATGGAATTTAAATGCATAACCATATATGTAATTCAAATTGGTATGTTTTGAGTGTAAATTATTTGAAATACTATATTCAAGTGACATGAAAATTACACATAATATAATATTTGTATTCAATTTTAAAATTCTTATTCAGAATGGACCATATTAATTATCTGATGTGTAAGAATAGTGACACTCTAATTAGATTCATTCAATAAGTAAGTCTTTCTATGAATGTATGAATTAGGCATACTAATAATCATATTTTGAAAATATTTAGCTTTAGCATAGAACAATTCATCCATTATATGCTTTTGTAAAATAATAGGATAAGGCTGGTATTTATCATTACCTTAAGGAGGAACAAAAGGAGTGACACATGGAAGCATTTTAGATAGTACCCAAATAAAGAACCACCCATCCAAATAGATAAGTGAGGAAATTTTAGGATAAAATAGGTTCTTTTAAACATCAACATATAACATAAACCCATATATTTTTTGAAAAATAGATGTGTACTTTACCATCATGGCTAAATTGAATAAAAAATAAAAACACGATGCTAAAAATTATGTACATTGAGGGAAATTTTTTTTTTTGATCTTATCAATATGGATAAAAAAGGATTTTTTAAAATAGATTAATTTTAAATTAAATATCAACCAAATATGTAGTTGGATAGTCTAAAATCCTGATAGAGGATTAATTAATAGGATAATAAGGATGAAACCTTAGTACAAAAGAGAGAAATTTAAGATTTTCATATATGATAACATGAACTTATAAATGAGGTAAACCCTAATGAAAAAATTTATAACCATGAGAAGGTATAATAGAAACCTAAGGAAACCTAGGGTTTTCCACTCTCAAAGAATGAATAGTTGACAAACATGTTTTATCTTATTTTAAATTTAGTGGTATAAAAAAGATATAGTATAACTAATTTATTACACTTGTATGAATATAAATGACTAATAGGATAGGGTACTTATATTTTTTAGGTTATTTTCTAGTTTTTGATATTCTAAAGTCACCATTAGTGATTTAAAATGTGTTTATGGTTGCTTGGATATATATATTTACTATCTAAGCATGCTAGGATAAATTTGGCAATGTCTAGATTTATGTGGTAATAGGATTTATTAGAGGTCTACTGGATCTCTCCATGTGATAAGTGTTGGATTTTTATTTCACATTTTTTCCCTACTTGTAGA
>JARHVA010002121.1:0-27500 GCA_037957365.1 Torreya grandis | reverse complement strand
AAATATGGGGAGTATAAATTAGGACCAAATAATCACAAAGAGACTAAGGCATAAATGATTAAAATATAATAAAATTAAAATCAATGAAAAATTATAAGGTGATACCTAGGAACCACAAGGGAAACAACAGCTGAAAGTAATGTCATATAAAAGCAATGAACCAAAAAGGAAATAATGTTATAAGTAAAATGGTACTAAATGAAATAAAACACATAAAAAATAAGAATCATGAGATAAAAATGATAACATAAATATATGATAACATCTATAACAAATATGAGCATGTAAAATATAAGCCTATGTGTCCTGGAAGGTTTTTTGAAGTTGAATTTGTTTGTTATTGTACACTATATAAAAAAATTAAGAATCATAGGATTACCCAAAGGGTAATCTAATGTAGGGTACATCACAATATTCCCAAACATTTGATATGGAGTGAGGTGAAATTAAAAAATTAGAATAATTTGCATTGGGCTAGTAGGTGTAGTTGGAAGTAGGTAAATGTGTTGGTATATTGAATTTTGAGGATATATAAATTGACGTAGGAGTTATAGGAGAGGTATGAAGTGGTATATAATATAAATTAGGACCATTTATGATATTCTTTGGACTATTAATTTGAACTAGGTACTCCTTGGGTTTGTTTGACTAAGACATTGAGATTTGGTGAATGCAACCAACCATTTGAATTTATTCGTGTTAGTTATTCTTTTTGTATTATCGTAAGAAGGATAAATTGTGTTTTATACAACATTATCAAATGATTTATGATTATTAGGGTGTTTACATTGATCATTAGGTAGTTGATGTTGATGTGATTCATTATATTTGGCTTGAGAAACTTTAAGATAGTCTTCATAATGTTGTTTATTAAGAGTGTTGAGATTGAAATGTGGACCAAGAAAATAAGAAATAATAAATCATTAGAGATCATGATAATACTCATGAGAATTTTCAGGATCTTTTTCCTCAATTAGAGCACAATATGATTACCTCTTATATTAGCAACTAAACACGGAATTTAACCAGAATGAATAAGTAACTAGAAATATGAAACAACATAGGAATATGAGAGAAAATACACAATTGTATTAATAATCACTCAAAATAAAATACAATAAAGAAGATGCCACTTCTTCTTCCACCTCAAAGGCTTGCCACACCTCAAGACCTTCTTCCCTCTCTCTCTCGGTCCCAACAATCAACTCCAATATAGAATTGATGTTCACCTCCACCAGTCAGAAACAACGCTGCCAGTACACCAAGTACACAACCATACTCCAAGTAGATCTCCTGCTCTCTGTTGCTACCTATAAATCACTAGACCTTACTCACCATTGTAGATCTCCAAAAGAAGCCATGCACACCTGTTGACCAAGATCATACATACACGAAGAACCCTTCTGATTCTCCAAACCAGCACCCACACTTGGTACTGTGGCACTAGGAGGAACACACCATTGCTCTCCTCTCTCAAAAGGAGCTTATTTTGCTCTCTTACTCTTTAACACTAGTTTACAATACAACTCATGAGTCTATATATAGATCTCATGCTTACAATAATTAGACTATCTTAATTACAATAATTAGACACGCAACTCAAGACTATAATTAGCCTTTAACATGCAAATTGACAGTTCAAAAATAGACTCTCTAGAATTTGCATGCAAACTGCATGCTCACACATAGGCTGCCGACATCGGCTCCTCCCTAACCCATGTTGGCTGACTGGTAACTGACATCAGTTGCTTTTACACTGCTATCTGACTGATGTCGATTGATCAGACTGACGTCGATTGCCCTACAACTCATTTTGCAACTCTCTACAACCTCCATAACCTCCGTAACTTCTCTTGTTTGCATCCTGGTGAAGCTTTTAGCTCCACAACCTAACAATCTCCCACTTGTAGATAAATAACTACACCTGTACCTGTACCTGTACATCATCTAATTTATTCCCTAGCTTGTATCCCTCTTCAAGATCAACCCTGAAGACCAACCACCACACATCCTGTGATGCTACACTTGTCATCCAAGTAACCTGCCACATCCAAACCTACAACTCCATGTAGTGAAGACCTTGACCCTGCATAGCATGAATCCCTACTGCTGATCCCTCTCAGATACCTAAGAATCCACTGAACTTCCCTCCAGTACTCCTTCCCTGAATTGGCTCCAAACTCTCTGACAACTCCCACTACTTGGGAAAACTCAGGCCTACACTAGACCTCATGTGATTTCAAACCCTATTCTAAGCTCAGCTTGAACTGTCCAGCCCTTAGTGTGCTTCTGATTCTACATCCTGCATCTTGAACCTTGCCAACACCATCTTCACATTAGCTCCCACTAGAGACAAAATCTCCATGTCTCTTATGCCAAAGAATTTTGCTGCTCCCAAATTCTCCATGGCATACCTCTAAACTAACCTTACCCCTAGCTCAGCAAATCCCTGTATGTACAAACCTACTAGCAAATCACCCACATATAGTAACTGGATAATGTCGTGACTCATCATCCACCTGGTAAGACAAACACAATAGTTACACTAACATTGACTAAAGCCCTGCTTTGTCATCCACCTGTCAAACCTGTACCACTGTCCTGTAGCTTCCTCAAGACCATATACCTTGGCCTTCCATCTCACGTATCCATCCACTCTCTTCTTTAACTTGGGAATCCATCTGTCTCTTAGTGCTTTCTTCCAGCTGACAACTCCACCAACAAATACCTATTTGGTTCTTCTCCAAGGACTCACACTCCTCATCCATGCCAAGCTCCCACTGTTTCCTAGATTCTACCCTTTCTAACCTCCATATGAGCATTTGAGACCTGTTTGATAGCTTGTTGTCCGCCCACCATCCATTCCAGTGACTGATCTCAGCCATCTCCCAGTCTGCAACTGATAGATGTTGGTTCCCTGCACTGACCCTGACTATCGACGTCGTTTCCTTGGCTGACGCTGGTATCCCTTCTGCCAACATCGATTCCTTCTTGACTGACATTGGTCTTCCTATTGCTGATGTCAGTTACTATCTAACCGATGTCGGTACCTGTGTTCACCTATGAGTAATGACTTTTTACCCACGAGCTCTCCATGGATCAAAACCCTGTTCAAATCAACACAGCCCTACTCAAAATAATTCAGTCCCCTCAACTGATCTCTATCCACCATCTCCTCCATGAACACCAAGGCTTTCTAGTTCTTAAGTTTATCAAAGATATATGTCTTTCACTTAAGAACATGTATTTCCCTCCTACATATGTGACCAAGCCTACAAAGCCACATCTCTGCAATAGAAGGTGAATCAGTAATATAAGTAGATAGATAAAGGATACCTACTTTCTTACCACTGTCTAATTTAAGTACATCCACTGTGAGAGTTACTGTGCATCTCCCATCACCTAACTTTTTTGAAGAAATTAGACTCATCTCCAAGACTGGTACCTGCATGACCTTCTTCAACACCTGTGTGTTACCTGTCTGCAAATTTAGCTTCACTTCCCCTTCGCCAATCATTTGACAAGGCTCACCAACCCCTAAATAAATCTCTCCAAAGTCTCCAAAGACATACCCATGAAAAGATGCTCTATTTCAGACTACATGGAAAGAGGTAAAAGAATCTGTAAACATAGATTCTACTTTATCTAGAGCAACCTGTGCAACATCACCTGCAACATCTGCTTCTACACGCTGATCTTCTACCGACCAACAATCTCCTTTTCCATGCTCTTTCTTTCCATCAATCAGACCATTCATGCTATTCAGTTTCTCCATTCGTAGCTTACTTTATTCTGCCATTGCTATACTCCCACTCAATTAGAAACCCCTGTGAGTACCCTGTAATCAACAAACACTAGCCATATCTAAAACCACCTGTTAGTAACCCAACCAAAAGCTTTGATACCAACTGTCAAGATCTTGTTCCTCAATTAGAGCACAATATGATTACCTCTTGTATTAGCAAATAAACACGGAATTTAACCAAAATGAATAAGTAACTAGAAATATGAAACAACACAGGAATATGATAGACAATACACAATTGTATTAATAATCACTCAGAATAAAATACAATAAAGAAGATGCCACTTCTTCTTCCACCTCAAAGGCTTGCCACACCTCAAGACCTTCTTCCCTCTCTCTCGGTCCCAACAATCAACTCCAATATAGAATTGATGTTCACCTCCACCAGTCAGAAACAACGCTACCAGTACACCAAGTACACAACCGTACTCCAAGTAGATCTCCTACTCTCTGCTGCTACCTACAAATCACTAGACCTTACTCACCATTGTAGATCTCTAAAAGAAGCCATGCACACCTGCTGACCAAGATCATACATACATGAAGAACCCTTCTAATTCTCTAAACCAGCACCCAGACTTGGTATTGTGGCACTAGGAGGAACACACCATTGCTCTCCTCTCTCAGAAGGAGCTTATTTTACTCTCTTACTCTCTAGCACTAGTTTACAATACATCCCATGAGTCTATATATAGATCTCATGCTTACAATAATTAGACTATCTTAATTACAATAATTAGACACTCAACTCAAGACTATAATTAGCCTTTAACATGCAAACTAACAGTCCAAAAATAGACTCTCCATAATCTGCATGCAAACTGCATGCTCACACACATGCTGTCGACATTGGCTCCTCATTGACTGATGTCGGTCGACTAGTAACTGACATCAGTTGCTTCTACACTGCTATCTGACTGATGTCGGTTGATCAAACTGACGTCGATTGCCATACAACTCATTTTGCAACCTCTACAACCTCCGTGACTTCTCCTGTTTACATCCTGGTGAAGCTTTTAGCTCCACAACCTAACAATCTCCCACTTGGAGATAAACAGTTGCACCTATACCTATACTTGTACACCATCTAATTTATTCCCTGGCTTGTATCCCTCTTCAAGATCAGCCCTGAAGACCAACCACCACACATCCTATGATGCTACACCTGTCATCTAAGTAACCTACCACATCCAAACCTATAACTCCATGTAGTGAAGACCTTGACCCTACATAGTATGAATCCCTGCTGCTGATCCCTCTTAGATACCTAAGAATCCACTGAACTGCCCTCCAGTACTCCTTCCCCATATTGGCTCCAAACTCTTTGATAACTCCCACTGCTTGGGAAAACTCAGGCCTACACTAGACCTCATGTGATTTTAAACCCTATTCTAAGCTCAGCTTGAACTATCTAGCCCTTGGTGTGCTTTCTGATTTTGCATCCTGCATCTTGAACCTTGCCAACACCATCTTCACATTAGCTCCCACTAGAGACAAAATCTCCATGTCTCTTATGCCAAAGAATTTTGCTGCTCCCAAATTCTCCATGACATACCTTTGAACTAACCTTACCCTTAGCTCAACAAATCCCTGCATGTATAAACCTATTAGCAAATCACCCACATACAATAACTGGATAATGTCGTGACTCATCATCCACCTAGTAAGATAAACACAATAGTTACACTAACATTGACTAAAGCCCTACTTTGTCATCCACCTATCAAACCTGTACCACTATCCTGCAGCTTCCTCAAGACCATATACCTTGGCCTTCCATCTCACGTATCCATCCACTCTCTTCTTTAACTTGGGAATCCATTTGTCTCTCAGTGCTTTCTTCCAGCTGACAACTACACCAACAAATAACTGTTTGGTTCTTCTCCAAGGACTCACACTCCTCATCCATGCCAAGCTCCCACTGTTTCCTAGATTCTACCCTTTTTGACCTCCATATGAGCATTTGAGACCTTTTTGACAGCTTGTTGTCTGCCCACCATCCGTTCCAATGACTGATCTCGGCCATCTCCCAGTCTGTAACCGACCGATGTCAGTTCCCTGCACTGACCCTGACTATCGACGTCGTTTCCCTAGCCGACACTGGTATCCCTTCTACCAATGTCTATTCCTTCTTGATTGACGTCGGTCTTCCAATTGCCAACATTAGTTACTATTTGACTGACGTTGGTACCTATGTTTGCCTGTGAGTGATGACTTTTTACCCACGAGCTCTCCATGGATCAAAACTCTGTTCAAATCAACACAGCCCTACTCACAATAATTTAGTCCCCTCAACTAATCTCTGTCCACCATCTCCTCCATGAACACCAAGGCTTTCTAGTTCTTAAGTTTATCAAAGATATCTATCTTTCACTTAAGAACATGCATTCCCCTCCTACATATGTGACCAAGCCTACAAAGCCACATCTCTACAACAGAAGGTGAATCAGTAATATAAGTAGATAGATAAAGGATACCTACTTTCTCACCACCATCTAATTCAAGTACATCTACTGTGAGAGTTACTGTGCATCTCCCATCACCCAACTTTCTTGAAGAAATTAGACTCATCTCCAAGACTGGTACCTGCATGACCTTCTTCAACACTTGTGTGTTACCCATCTACAAATTCAACTTCACTTCCCCTTCGCCAATCATTTGACAAGGCTCACCAACCCCTAAATAAATCTCTCCAAAGTCTCTAAAGACATACCCATGAAAAGATGCTCTATTTCGGGCTGCATGGAAAGAGGCAAAAGAATCTGTAAACAAAGATTCTACTTTATCCAGAGCAACCTGTGCAACATCACCTGCAACATTTGCTTCTACATGCTGATCTTCTACCGACCAACAATCTCCTTTTCTATGCTCTTTCTTTCCATCAATCAGACCATTCATGCTATTCAGTTTCTCCATTTGTAGCTTACTTTCTTCTGCCATTGCTATACTCCCACTCAATCAGAAACCCCTGTGAGTACCCTGTAATCAACAAACACTAGCCAGATCTGAAACCACCTGTTAGTAACCCAACCAAAAGCTCTGATACCAACTGTCAGGATCTTGCTCCTCAATTAGAGCACAATATGATTACCTCTTGTATTAGTAACTAAACACGGAATTTAACCAAAATGAATAAGTAACTAGAAATATGAAACAACACAGGAATATGAGAGACAATACACAATTGTATTAATAATCACTCAGAAGAAAATACAATAAAGAAGATGCCACTACTTCTTCCACCTCAAAGGCTTGCCACACCTCAAGACCTTCTTCCCTCTCTCTCTCAGTCCCAACAATCAACTCCAATATAGAATTGATGTTCACCTCCACTAGTCAGAAACAATGATGCCAGTACACCAAGTACACAACCATACTCCAAATAGATCTCTTTCTCTCTACTGCTACCTGCAAATCACTAGACCTTACTCACCATTATAGATCTCTAAAAGAAGCCATGCACACCTGCTGACCAAGATCATACATACACAAAGAACCCTTCTGATTCTCCAAACTAGCACCCACACTTGGTATTGTGGCACTAGGAGGAACACACCATTGCTCTCCTCTCTTAGAAGGAGCTTATTTTGCTCTCTTAGTCTCTAGCACTAGTTTACAATACAACCCATGAGTCTATATATAGATCTCATGCTTACAATAATTAGACACACAACTCAAGACTATAATTAGCCTTTAACATGCAAACTGATAGTCCAAAAATAGATTCTTCAAAATTTGCATGCAAACTGGATGCTCACACACAGGCTGCCAACGTTGGCTCCTCCCTGACCGATGTTGGCCGACTGTTAACCAATGTCGGTTGCTTCTGCACTGCTATCTGACTGATGTCGATTGATTAGACCGATGTCAGTTTCCCTGTAACTCATTTTACAACTCTTTGCAACCTCTGTAACTTCTCCTGTTTGCATCTTGGTGAAGCTTTTAGCTCCACAACCTAACAAGAATGACCTATCATATCATGCCACTAACAAAGCTTATCAAGATTGAACCATTTTGGAGGACTTTTGAAAGATTCAAACCTCATGGATTTATAAGGTGGCATCTTTCTCTTAAATTCATGGAGACTTAAGGGAGGGTGGGTAGCGGCTTTATTTTTTGGTTTGGAATATCCCTTATTGAGTTATGGGGGATGTTTAATTTGATATTAATTGATATCAATGACATTAGTTGGTGATTATTTATGAGATGATTCAAATTGACTCATTATAAAGTCTTACCATTTTTTCTTGATCTAAGGCCTCTTCGAAAGTTTTAAGGGAAAACTTCCCAACTTTGTATTGAAGAGGGGATTTAAGAGTGGTAAATAAATAATTTGAAATTATTATCATCACTCATGCTATGATATATATCTTTAGCTAAATACTTCCATCATTTGATGAAATTACTAGTAGATTCATGATGAATTTTCTTAGCATTGATAAAATGGCTAAGGTAATTTTTAGTAAGGTCATTATGTTGTAATTCCTTAACTAGAGCATTGACTACATAATCTAGTTTCATAATGGCATGTCTAGTAAATTTAGTGTATCATGAAAGTGCATCACCAACAAATGTTTTAGCAAGGATCTAGGTGGTAGTAAAGTTGTTAGTTTGTACTAATTTTTTTATAGATATTTCCAAAGAATTTGAGAAAGATAGAAGAATCTTTAGTCCCATCATATGTTATAGATGGAGAGATGTTATGTTTATGGACAAAATTAAAGGAGTTACAGGATCATTCTAAAGATTTTGAATCATTTTTTTTCTTTAAAGGAGGTTGAGGGATGATATTCCCATTAACATCTATAAAAAGAGGTGGAATGGTTTGGTTGAAAAATGATGACTTGAGGTTGAATAGCCATTTACAAAATTTGGTTTTTCATTTGGATCATTTAGGAGCTAGTAAAATATTGCATAATGTTCATTTGTTAAACCATTTAAGTAAGGATTTGAGTAGGATAAATAGATGGATTTTGATTAAATATATTAGAAGGGGGATTTCCAACATTGGTATTGGAAGGAAGATTCCAAAAATTAGTGTTGGTTTCCCCAAATGTTTCATAAGAATAAGGAATATTGTTAAAGCCACCATTCTTGTTAGGAGTGTAAATGGGATTATAATGAATGTTATTAAAGCATTGGGAATCATCTAGATCATTAATTTGATTTATTTTATCCATGTTACTTTATGAATTGAGTATGCTAGGTGCTCTTGTTATGGGTGTTGTTGGGTCATTTATGATCCAAAATAGTTTTGTTTATGTATTTGTTTAGTTAAAATTAGTGTTGGTTGCCCCAAATGTTTCATAAGAATAAGGAATATTTTTAAAGCCACCATTTTTGTTAGGAGTGTAAATGGGATTATAATGAATGTTATTAAAGCATTGGGAATCATCTAGATCATTAATTTGATTGATTTTATCCATGTTACTTTATGAATTGAGTATGCTAGGTGTTCTTGTTATGGGTGTTGTTGGGTAATTTATGATCCAAAATCGTTTTGTTTATGTATTTTTTTAGTTAATTAATATTACCTTTGTTTGTACAAGTTGGTTGATCACATTAGTTAGTTTTATACAACCAACTCTCATCACTTTTTAAAGCTTATGAGCTATGTAAAAACTTGAATATTTTATTGAATAAATTTTTTGATGTTTCTCCTATTATCTGAGTTAACAGTGGTATTATAGCTTGGTTTCTCACAGAGGAGTAAAGACTAAAGAATAATTTATTACTCAAGGAGGAGTGAGACTTGAATAAATTTGAAAGGCCTAAATAACACAAAGTGATATGAGGCCATAATATTTCATTTAATAAAGATCTATATATATCTTAGAGAAATATTTAATAGTAAAAGATCATAATCTTGTCATCTCTCCACTTCTAAGGCCATCTACTTTCCAGTTAGGGTTTTCATAAAGATATGTATCCCCCCACATAGGTGAAGTACCAGGTTGTAACATCAATTATTCATACATATTTTAATCAGCTAGGGCCTACCATTTTAAAATCATTTTTTGGCAAAGGTGAGGCACTGGTGATCTAGGGAAATTTCCTCCTTGCCTTAGCCTTAAAATTTTGGCCTTAACATTATCGATTGTGTTGGATCTCCTAAATTTAAGGTGATTCATTCAATGGTAGATATATACAGCATAATAATACAACCTCAAAATTGGCATGACACTTCATAAAATCTATGATGACAAAGAAAATAATGAGTTATAGCATAAAATATAGAAATGTATGGTGTCAATAATCATATCTTAATACATTCAAATATTGTATCGTGTAGTGGGTCCCTCCATGAAGATTTGAAGATTAATATAAGTAAAGAAATATGATTAAAATTTATTACATGCACATTATTTTATTTATTTATTTATTTTTGTGGGAAACTTTGAACTATAGCTTATATGCTATATATTGAAAAATTATATTCAAGTTTCTTGTAGTGGAGTTGGTAAACAAAGTTTAGGAAAGTGTATGTGAAAGAGAAGATCAAGGGTTCAAAACCCATTAGACATATATTTTAGTCAAATTTATTTTTTTAACATATTTTTTATGATAAGAAATAAAAATAAAGGGTTTCATGGTGAGACAAGGGTGTAAAAGGAGATAAGGTGTAATTACTACATATCTTTTGACAAGTCTTAGAGTCCTTGTAATTAGAATCTATTTGGTGGGTAAAGGCCAAACCTTGATAGCATTCCCTCATTTTTATAGCATAATAGATAAAAATTTAAGTATAATCTATAAAATTAGAATATTAAAACTTAAAAAATATAAGGTATAGTGAATGAGTATTGAAAACAGGGTTGTTTTTCATTATTTATGGGAAAATAAAAGAAAAATAAATCACACCACCCACTAAAGCTTAAAAATTTCTTGAGTTTTAAGAGTGTGATAAATGTGCCCTTGGTTTTTTCAAATAATCATGTTTATAATAAGTGATTATACACATTTAATCTATTAAAATTAATTACTATAAATCATGAAAAGCCTTAAAATACCTGTATGACAAACAACCTGCATACAAGAAAATTGATCTTCTAATGCAACTTTTGAACAATAAACTAGCAGATGATGAATATGTCTATTAATATATTTCATGGATAAAAACATTGGATAAATACTATTTTACAAAAAATTTAGGAATATATGATGACATGCTAATCCGGGCAACAATTCAGGTGATGGTTCCACCCCAATTGATGACGAAACTTTTGAGAGCCATAACTTTTGCACCATAGCTCCAATTGACTCACCATTTGAGCCGTTGGAAATATAAGAAAGAGGAGAACATGGTGAGATGGAATTTATATATACTTGATGAATTTTGACCCCAAAAAACCCAATGTAAGTGCCCTAAATTTCAATTTTAATAGTGCAGTCTAAAAATAGTAAGTTTCTAAAAATAGTAATTCCTTGAATTCTATATTGTTTTAAATCATTGAAGTCAAAAAAATTAATCTCCCTCAAGATTGGTGACCTTAAAAATCCTCCCCCTAATTTCAAAATGTGCATAAATTAATATGTAACCCAAAATGTAAATTAGACATCTCTTCCCAGAGATAAACATATAGTTGTATTGCGATCTTGAGTAATAAAACATCTCTTCTCAGAGAATTCATTGTTACTATTTTATTTTTGTGTTCTTTAAATATTTTTCAACCAAAAAACCTGAGTTTTGGATCACATGATCATTTCTATCACACTAAATGTCCTCAGTTTTATGTATACCAACATTTTCAAAATGTTGCAGCTTAGTGACAATCTCAATGGTACAACATTTGACTTTATTCGTGAGTTGTTGACTCAACATGAGCAATATTTTGCAAAGAAAAAGATTATTTCTACAAAATAATCTCCATATATAAATTATAGGTCACATCATAAATATAATCACCATGTACATAGCTAGTTTTAGAAGCACTCTCTGAAACATTCTCAGAGACACTCTCCATACCATTATAGACAATCTCCACAACATTCTCATCGACACTCTCTAGAATCTTGAAACATAAAAATCACCATAGGAATTATTATCACTCTAGTTTTTCTTCCCAAGAATTATCTTTCTAATATCTCAATAACATATTAAAAATCCCAAATGTTTAAAATGTGTTGGTATTAGATATCTTGTAGATGTATGTCTTTCTTTACAACCCCACTCTCCACACAAAAATAAAGTTGAATGAAATTATGTTGGTCATTCTAGTGGAATATCTTATAAATACTCTATATATAGTTTATTATAACACTTATTATAATCATGGATTGTCTTATATGGAGGATGTCTTTGGTATCAATGGACTTGACAACCTATTTTGAGTGATCAATGATTCACCTGCCTTGTGCAAGCTACTAGACTCAATACTGAGATCTATTGTAGTAGATTTTTTTGTCTTGTGTTTTTTATTTATTCCATTTATTTATTTGTATCCTTGATATTCATGACATGGATAATAAAGGGTTGTTTGAATTTGTTTCTCTTGATACATAGGTTCTCACCTCTCACTTGATAGGGGGAAGATATAGCATTAGTTGGTATTCGATCAATCATAAATGACATTATGAGTTGACAAGGGTTTTTAGAACTATTAGTGTTGATTAAAGGTCATCAATGATTTTTGAGAAGTGAGATGTTACATAGTATACGTTTGTCACTTGGACATTCTTCTATGTAGAGCCTTATATAGGTCAATGTAGTTGGATGGGCCTTGATCATTTTATAATATAGTATGATATATATGATCAAAAGAGATGATTTGGCCTTGATGTGTTCATCAAACTTTATGTCACACCTCACAGGCTAGGATTATGTATGGAAAGACATTAGTTTTGATCACTACCATGAGGTACAATACACCAATTGAAGTTACATGAGTGTTTTTTTAATGAATTCTTACTCTAGTTTATTTGTCTTCTATACCCCTTTGGATCAATAGGGAGTTGGTTCAATTATGATCCAAGGTAGTATTATTTATGTATTTTTTATTTAATTAATATTATCTTTATTTTTATGGGTTGGTTGAGCCCATTAGTTAGTTTTATACAATCAAATCCCATAAGCTTATGAAATATTACATTATATGTAAAAACTTGAATACTTTATTAAATAAATTATATGATATTCCTCCTATTCCTAGAGATAACATGTGTAACAAGAATATTCTAAATATTGGTTGTAATAGGTGAAACATAATGTGAGATTTCAACTTTTGATGTAGATGTTTTGATGAGTTTATGAATTTCTAGGTTTAGAAGGTGTAAAAGTGGTATAAGGTGTATAATTTTCATGATTCTAAATTTGTCTTTGAGGATTTTTTAGATCTACTATATAGTATGAGGTAGATCAAAATTTGGGTTGAGAAGATTTAGAATGATTTTAGGAAAAATTATGCCATGAAGAATTGTCTTCCATGATAATAAGATAGGAATAAAGAATAACCCTTGTAGGATATGAATGGTTGAGGATAGAAATAAATATCCTAAGAGGTTACATCATGATGACAAATGACTAATTTTTTTTTGATGAAAATTAATTAATCCTAAGAAACTGATCTTGGTCGATGTAGTTACATATATTGAAAATCAGAGATAAAACTATATCAAACCTAGTTGATGTAGTTGGTAAATGAAAACATAAATAGTGATCATAAAAATTACTATATCAAATGTGGTCAATGTAGTTACATAAACTGAAAGGTAGAGATAAAACTCCAATGAGTTTAATCTATATAGTTGGTAAAAGATAAGTAGAAATAATTATCAAAAAATGTATCGTATCGATCATGGTCAATACAGTTATATAGACTAAAAGGTAGAGATAAAACTATATCAAATATGGTTAATATAGTCATACTTGAGGAAAACTTAAAAATACTATGAATAAACTATATCATTCCAAGGTGATACAATATGATAAACAAAGGTAGAAGAGAAGTAAACTGAGTAGACTATATCAAACCTGGTTGATTTAATCTATTCACACAGAGACAACTATATCAACATTGGTTAATGAAGTTTTAACACATAACACAAAACACTATCGATATTGGTTGATACATTATGTAATATAAAATAAAATATCAAGGAATAAATTGGAATTCTACTATTTTTACTAGTTTAAAAAAAAAAAAGATCAGGTAGATGTACTAAAAGGATGTGATTAACTTGTAGCATCTAAAATATACTTGATTTTCTATTGGACAGTGTTGGCATGATATTTTAGAGTACTAAATATCAAGGAAGTATTTTTCCCTTAACCCACTAAATCCAATTTCAAGGGTAAGCTAAGAGTAAATTTTTGGTGCTAACTATTAATCGATGCACTACAAAATTAGATAGATAGATGGATTCCTAAGATTCAATAAAAAATGGAATCTTGGGCATTTACTAAATATCATGAGTTACATGAAAACTAAAATTTGTGTTTATCTCTATACTATGGCTATGATTATTGGGAAAATCCCCTCATGGCATGATGTTTATAAATAATAGACAAGGATTGTAAATAAAACACCATATAGCCATTCATCACAATAGCTAATTAATTTGAAAATTACTAGAGCACAATTTCTATGGAAATCCAAACAAAGAGAATATAATTTCAAAAATCAATGTCAAAAATCAATTTACATATTTTAATGAATGTAAATAAGCAAGTAGTCAAATTGAAAGAAAATGTTTGATTAATTATTTAAAAAGAAAGTTAATTTACCTTGCTTATGTAGAGAATGAAAACACACATAACTATATTAGTGAAGGTCAATGTAGTTGTTTAGATAATATAGAACTATATTGATGTTGGTTAACATAGTCTATGTAAAAATAACATTAAATATGAATAATAAACTAAATTGGATAGGATCAATATAGTTTGTTAAAAAAAATGCAAACACAGAACTATACAACTATATCAGCCAAGTTTTATAACTATATTAGCTACAATCAACATTGTTTGGTAGGAAAAAATTTAGATTATAACTATATCATCCAAGGTTGATATAGTTTGATAGGGAGAAAAATGAGTTTATAGCTATATCAGCCAGGGTCGATATAGTTTGATAAAGAGACAAAATAATTTTATAACTATATCAACTAGGGTTTATATAATTTTTCAAGTAAAATAAAATTTTAAAAAATTAAAAATTTAGATATAAAACTAAATATAATTACTTAATAAATTTTATTTGAAAAATAAAACTATATTGGATAGGTTTAATATAATTGGGCAAAAAATAGCCTAGTAAATAAAAGTAGATTAGGGTTAGATGATATAGTTGGCTAACTGAATAAAATAATGTAGATCTAATTGTAAGACTATGTCAACCTACATTGATGTATCTTGATAAAAAAACACAAAATTAATGATGTGTTAACCTGCATTTATGTAGTTACGTAAAAAACACAAAATTAATTATATTGGATGAACTAGGTCAATATAGTTGTTGTTATCCAAAATTTATCTACCATAAACCACTCTAATAAAAAAAACTTATGTTGTCAAGCCTTTACCTTAGTTTTCAATCTTGAAAATACTTCATAAGGCATGGTTAGCACTATTTAAGGTAGTTTTGACAAGTTTAAGGTAAGTGTCTTCCTAATGTTATGCTTGTCTAGTCATAGTGTGTCTTGTTCAAAGGGGTTCAAAGAGGGTCAAGAGTTGAGAAACATTTGTCATTCCATGTATTCAAATTCATGATCATTTAATGTGTCCTATGGTCTGTAAAAGTATATTAAATGAAGTTAAAATCCATTTATAATGTTGAAACTCACATTGACATGCTTGTTTGATCATTTGTAACATCCACGACGAGAATATGGTAAGAAGGTGGTAGATTTTTAGAAGGGAGTGGTTGACATATCATCCCACATCCATAAAAATGTAAAGAAGATCAGAGAACACTTGGTTTATTTTAGTCACATTTTATGCAAAATATGGTAGTTCTCAAGTAAAAAAGGGTGGTTTTCAAGAAGTATGTACAAGTTGCATAAGGAAGACCACTTCCAAATGAAATCCAAAATGAAATTGAATTAACTAAATTGACAAAGGTACTACTTGAGGTGCTTATTTATACAATATTAAGTGATATTATATCTCCTAATCTATAGGAGATTATGATTCATAACAACTAATCACACATCTAAGAAATACCTCATCTAACTAACATAGGTCAACCAAGGTGTAATACCTTGAGACATTTATTACAATAGGATAGGATTAATTAATTATTCTAACATTACCCCCCTTGATTGAACATAGCCTAAAGAGAAGAAGAGAGATAATTTTTGAATGCCTCAAACTTATCACATGAAAGTGACTTCATGAAGACATTTGCACACTAATCTTGAGTGGAAAAATACTAGAGTTGTATGTTGTGTTGATGAACATGTTCCTATATGAAATGAATATGAACCTCTATGTGCTTGGTTCTCTCATGAAACATTAAATTACAAAAAAGATGTAAAATTCCCTAATTTTCACAATTCAAAACTATAGGTTGAGTTTGTGGAACTTCAAGTCCTAAAATAATGTGACGTATCCATATTGCTTCATAGATAGCTCCTGTGACAACATGATATTCTACCTCTATGGAAGATATAGAAATATAATTCTACTTCTTACTTCCCCATGAAATCAAACAAGATCCTAGAAAGAACACAAATCTAGAAGTGGATTTCCTATCATCAATAGAAGTTGTATGATCTACATCCATTTATCTTATCAATAAAAACTTATTATACTCTAAGCCATACTCAATTGTACCTTTGATGTATCTCAAAACCCACTTTGCTACTTTCTAATGTGTCACATTTGGTTCTTGCATGAACCAAGAAAGATAGATGACATCATAGATAATATTTGGCCTAATATATGCCAAGTAAATGAGGATCGCAATCAACTACCGATAGAGAATTGCATTTAAAGTTTGGAGATGGATCTATATGAGAAAATTGAAGTCTTGTCTCCATAGGTGTTGATATAGGCTTGTAGTCCATCATCCTAAATTTCTCAAGCAATGTCTTGGTATACTTCATCTATGAAAAAAATGTAATGTTCCTTCTACCATACCTCCAAACCAAGATGATAGTGAAATAGACTCAGATCTATCATGTCAAATGATTGCTTGAGATCATTCTTAGTTGCATCAATCATCTTTATTATGCTACTAGTGATGACTAGATTTTCGACATAAACAATCACTATAACAACCTCCCCCCCCATGTTTTTTTAGGTAGAGTTTAGGATCATATGGACTCTTATTGAATCCATGTTTTAAGAGATGCTCATCAATCTTGATGTACTAGGCTTGGGGAGCCTAATTATCCCATAGAGAGACTTGATAAGACTACACACTTTTTATTCTTGATTAGGTGCCACAAATCCTTCAGGGTGAGTCATGTAAACTTCCTCTTTCAAATCTCCATTGAGAAAGGAAATTTTTACATCTATTTGATAGAATTTCCATCCAAACAGTGCAGCCATAGCAAAAACCATTCTAATAGTCTTTATCTTAGTTATGGAAGCAAAATTCTCCTCATAGTTAATGCCTTCTTTTTTAGCATAATCTTTTGCAACAAGCCTTGCCTTATACTTATCAATACTATACTTGGTTTTAAAGACCCATTTGCATCTAATAGGATTCTTCCTTGGTGGAAGATAAACAAGCTACCAAGTGTCATTCTTCATTAGTGACTGATATTCTACATCCATGGCATCTTTCCAAGGTCTAGACTATAGGGCTTCTATTACTATAGAGGGCTTATATGTTTCTTGCATAATGCTCATAAGGGCCATATTAACCTCTTCTTAAACCATGATTTGAGTCCTTGATCTTGAAGTGGATGTATATAGTACTCTATTCAAGTTAGCATCTCGTATAGTACTTGTATACCACTTTAGCATATGCTAAACTATAAATGGTAGTGTTAGAGGTCCTGTTTGACCATCTTCCTTTTCACTTTCACCATCACTATGTGAAAACATTATAGGAATTTTGCCTATATCATTTTCCTATATATAAGGTGGATTGATTCCACCATTTTCATCAAACACTAAATCTCTAATGATTAGTACCTTCTTTGTTTCTAGATCAAGTAGCTTGTATGCATTTGATTATGCGCTATATCCCACAAAAATATGTTCCTTTGTTTTCTTATCTAACTTCTTTCCTTTCTTCTTAGGAATATGCATGTATGCCTTGAAACCAAAAACTCTAAGGTGAGCTATCTTTGGTTTATTCCCTATACAAGCTTCATGAGGTATGATTCCTTCAAGAGCTTTAGTGGGTGACCTATTCAACAAGTAGACTACAGTGTGACAAGATTCTGCCCAATATGTATTAGGCAATTTTACATCCTCAACCATACTATGAAACATTTTCATAATGACTATGTTACTCCATTCTACAAATCCTTTCTTTTGAGGTCAATACGGACCTATCAATTATTGATTGATTCTATTTGTATTGAGATAGGTTGAGAATTCCTTACTGGTGTATTCACCCCACAATTTGAATGGAGGGTTTTAATTTTCCTACCAGTTTCATTTTTTATTATGGACTTGAAATATTTAAAGAATTTAAAATCTTTATCCTTAGTATTCAATAAATATACCCACATTTTTCATGAGTAATCATCAAAAAAAAGTTGAAAGTATTTGTACCATCTGATACTAGGAACAAAATATCTACAAAGATCGGTGTGTACCAAGTCTAACTTACCTAGTCACTGATACTCAATCATTTTAAAGGGGGATCTTGGTTATTTTCTTGTTAAGCAACTAGTACATAAATCAAAATATTGCTTGAGTTTGGGAAGACCATGAACCATATCTTATTTGCTTGATTGAACCAAATAACCATAACTCAAGTGACCATATCTTTTGTACCACGGATTTCCTAGTTTTATATTTTCGACCACAAGTGTTTGATGATCATTTTGAAAAAAATGAAGTTGAAACATTTTTATAATGTTGGAAACCTTAGCAATAAATTTGAAATGCCTAGACTTGTCTTTGATGTAATAAAAAATTTGACCATTTTGGTGCTCAAATTCAACCATGAGGTTATGGTCAAGTAGTTAATTAATAGACAATAGATTTTTTATAAGTCCTAGAAAATAAAAAAAAATTGAAATGTTGTAATTCCTATTTCCAATTTGAAGTTTGATGTCATCACTATCTTGTACTATATATGATGTATCATCTCCAAGTGAAACATTTCCCTTTGATTTTGATTTTGATTTTGTCAAAGTATAAAACTAGTCTTTTCTATATGTCATGTGTCTAGTTTCTCCTAAATCAACATACCCAAATACACTTGAATGATTGGTAGACTCATGTGTTTGAGTAGCTAAACCATAATCGTCATTTGAAGAGTCATTGTCTTCAATAACTTTTCCATGTTGTTTAGGTTTGGATTTTTTTTGTTTCTACCTGTTTTGTTGTTGTGGCTACTTTTTTATGTTTATGGTGAATTTTTGAAAGAGGTATTATTGCTTGATGAGCCCTATAGAAATGTGTTGTACCAATAATGTTTCAAATCATGTCTCTATTTTCCACAAATTTGACATGCTTCAAGAGAACGTGAATTATTCCCTTGTTAGTTTTGTTTTTTATTTTTATTTTGAGATTTTTTTGAACATTTCATGGGTTTCTTCCCCTTTTGATTTGATGTGAGTGCATGCTCATCATCTGATTCCTCTGAATTATGCATAGTTTCCTCTTGTTACAACCAATTTACCAACACTTCAAAGGTTGGTTTTTTCTTGTGATATTCAATGTGGTCATAAAGATCTTATATGCAAGGGGTAGTGTTATAAGGACTATAGGGACCAAAGAATCATCTATCACCAGTTCACCTAAATATTGAAGTGAAGCCCACAATGTTACAACTTTTATAAGGAATGCTTCTACATTTTCATCGAATTTGAGCTTGAGAGTGTGTAATTGGCTCTATAGATGCAAGATCTAATTTTAATTCTTAGCTTCATATATAGTTTTAAGATTATCCCAAGCATATTTTGTATTTATATCACTATGGATATTATATTGTACCTCTCCTAAACACCAAACATGATTATCAACTTAGCTTTCCTATTAGCCTTGTCATATTTCTATTGTTGATCAACATCTATTTCATGTCTAACCCATGTACCTTTAGCTATAAACCAAATATCTTAAAAATCTATTATTATTTGTACTTTTGTTTTCCATGCTACATGATTGTCACTGAAAAGCAACTGTGTGTTGGGGAGCACAAAATGTGGTTCAAAACTAGACATTATGCAAGTTACTAATGAGAAATTAAAAGTGTGTTGTTAAATGTGGAAATGAAATGTGCATTTGAAAAATGTAAATAAAATTCAAAAATGCATACTTAAAGATGAAAAATCACAAACAAGCACATAGTGGACATCAAACTCTATCAAAAAATGCATCCAAACAAGCAAGGAAAATTGGATGTCAGTTTCAACTGAAAATGCATCTAAGGAGCAAATGAGTTTAAAAATTTTATATATAATTTTAAAAATTTAATGACACCATTATATGAATAATGAAAAAATATTCAATTTTGAAAAAAGTGAAACTCAAATTCAAGTTATGAATCAAAAGTTATAGGCATTTTGATTTCTTGTAAAAAAGTTTCAAATCAATTAAAAACACTAAAATTTGATTTTTTTAGGCCAAAAAAAAAGAATATATTCATTCAACCACTCATTGGAACCAAAATTTCACCATGTATAAAATTCAATGTAAGTGAAAAATAATCTTCTTGGTTACCTCAGGATGCGTGCATATGAGTTTTACTTCCTCTTTAAGCAAAAAATATAGCTAGTAAGGGAAAAAAGGAAATTTCCAACTATGTAAAGAGAGAAAAGGAATGTTATTGAATGTGTTTTATCTAGATCTAAATAATCACTCCTTAAAAAACATTAAGTTATGAAAAATAATAATGGAGCATAGGTTTTCAAAACTAAAATATTAAGGTAGAATTTAGATCTAGATTGAAATGCCACATGTTAGGAAAACAACACAACATTACTGATTAGCATCCAATGCCTTGTTTTATTTGTACTTACCACTATAGATCTAACATAGATCTCATAGTAGTAAGGAAAATTTGAAAATCTTTGAGAAAAAGGATTCCAACTTGGGTAAAATGCCTAGGTGGAAAGTCCAATGCTTAGGCAAGCAAGATTGAATTCCTCTCAATGCCAAGTAAATTTTATAGTAATATAATAGTAGTTGGTCAACCTTCCACATAAAAACCCATCAAGACTCCATAACCTTCACTTTTCAATATGGTGTAATAAAATACTCTCTTCTGATGGTGGTTTTAGGTTGATGCAGGTCATGATGCTTATTCAACATCGTAGTTAAAGTTTTTTTAGTGTCAATTTTGTGTAAAATGCCTCATATCTTAGTTAGATCTCTTGAATTCCAAGCTTACAAATGAAAGATGTTAAAATTAAATATATTCAAATACCAATATTCTAGGTGTGGATATTTTTCTATAAACAAAGTCTTCAAATAGATCTTAATGCAAAATTCAATGCTTAATGCAGGTTGGGATGTTGTTGGTCAATGCCAATGCAGATATTCTTACTTCAACGCCTCTATAAGTTATCCATGCCTATACAGTAGAAACCATCAACTCCTTCAATGCTAAAGTCCAATGTAGAAGATATAGAATAAAATGTAATGCCAAAGCTAGAGCATATCTCATAAATGAAAGCCGTTGAGATTTGATAAACAAATTATCCAAACTTATAACATAACTACAAATAATTATTATACCAAGCTTTATTTCTTTTCTTTGATATAGAATAATCATTACATTTAGGTCAGGAATGTCTGATATATGTAAGATATTTAGATCAAAACAAATACTCATATCTATTCAGAATTAGATCTTGACTAGAAATAATAAAATCAAATTCAAAGTTTTCAAATATGATTTCAGATCTGAAATTTATCCCAAATTTTAATACAAATATAACTAAAATTTATAATTTTTTCTTCCTATTTTGACAACTTTTTCTCCTTCCATAAATTGCCTAGAATTCCAATAGCATTTTAGCTTGGGATGGAAAAAATTGGTGAAGTGTGATGCATCCAAGGATCGCATGAACTTTGCTTTCAATCTCCACTAAATATCCAATGCTTCAAAAAAGACTCCTCAAGAATTTTTTTGCTCTGATACCAAATGAAATCTAGAATGTAATTAAATCAACTGAATTGAAAAAATCACTATTAGAGATGCTTATTTATACACTACTAAGTGAGATTAGATCTCCTAATCTGTAGCAGATTATGACTCACAATAACTAATCACACATCTAGAAAACACCCCATCTAGCTAACCTAGGTCAACCAAAGTGTAATACCTTGAGACATTTATTGCAATAGGGTAGATTAATTAATTATTGTAACACCAAACACTCTTATAGCTTCTTTTAATCTGTAAAGTTCAAATCCATGCATTTGAAAAGGTTTGAAACTCAAATAGGGAAAAAACCTTTTTGGATTATTTTATGATCCAAGGTGCTTTTATTTTCATGTTTTAGATAGTATTTATTTAATTTAATGTATTGTTTTGTTTGTAATAACTAATTGGTTCATGGGAATGCCAATTATATCCTGTAATCACCCCATGAAAATATTTTAAATATTTTCACCTCTCTTTATAAATATCATCCAAGAATAATACATTACTATTTTTTTTGGTTAAAATATTTGGTTTTTATGTAATTTATTCACATTACTCCATTTTCCTAGGCCATAAATGGTATTAGAGCCATAACAAGAGATGAAAGAAGGATTAAATAAAATATATCTCTATGACACTTAAATAAACCAAGTGAAAGTGTGTAAAGGAGAAGTAAATCACATCAAAATAAATTTAATCTCTAAGTTTGATCATTAATGTAAATTGCATTATCCTTTTTCTAGTATGATTGTCTTTATTATCCTTTTTCTGTCCAAGAAAATTTGTTTCAATAGCACAAAGGCAAAACATGGTGAAATTTGGAGTGTGTTTGTGAGACATATGTTACATAAATCATGGTTTGTAGATTAAAATACCTACATTTACTTTCTCTTCTATCACATGTCACTTGCAAATAAATCCTAGTAATAGACCACCTAGACATGCCTTCTCTAGAAAGATCCGTTACTTCATTGCTAAAGGGTGATGGCTAGAAAAAAAAGTGATATGAGTGAAGGGAAATGATTACAGAATAAGATACTCTCCATAAATCATAGTTCTTGTGCCATGATTCTCTCCATTTGCATAGCCATTCTCATCATAATTTTGCATATTAACAAGACTTGGATGGTTGATCTTGTAATGATCAGATTGAAGTCATTAAAAGCACACTGAATAGAGTAGTAATATTACATCTAATTTTGTTTGTCATTTTTAGAAAAAACACAATGAAATAGACCAAAAAATGGCACAATAGGTTTAAATAAGTTATGCTTAATATTTTTATCCTTATGGCTATGGGTTCCACTAGGAAAATAACAAGTAGTATTTTATTTTTACATGCAAAGTAACAATTATGATGTAAGTAATTTTTATTATCTTTAATTCAAAAATTATATATCATTTATTTGTAATATAATACTATATTGATTATAGGTGATGTGGATAAATAACCCTTCTTATTTATTTGCATAAGAGTAGGTACAAGGTTCAAAAACCCATTGTTATTATTTTGGTCAAAATTAATTTTTGACATCATTTTGTAATAGAGTGTAATATCTTTACAAAGTCTATAAATTTTTTTTGGAAGATATTTTAAAGGTAAAGGTAAAACCTCAAAACATTCCCTTTTTTGACATGATTATTCTTTTAGCGTCATGGTTAAAATTATCTGTCTTATATTTGAAAATGGAAAATTGTCACCTAAAAACTACAAATAATGGAGTAGAAACATGGATAACACTCTCATATTTAATGATTTATGGGAAATCACTGAGAAATAAACCACACCACCAATTGAAACAATGAAATTATTTGAATATCATAAATGTGATGAACATGCTCTTGCCCTATTGAAATCATCTTGCACTAAATAGGTTATCATTCATATTGAGAGGGTTAAAATAAGGCATGGAAAGCATTAAAAATTTTGTATGAAAAACAACTTGCATATAAGAATATTGACCTTCTTATGCAAATTTTGAACAATAAACTAATAGATAATGAAGATGTCTCTGAATATCTTTCTCACATGAAAACACTTAAACAAAAATATTGTAGTATAGAGGGTAAAATTGATGATGACATGTTGGTTTCCATCACATTGAATGGGATTAGTTATACCTACATAATTTTTAAAAAAATGCTATAGCTTAGTCACAAGCTTAATAGAGACACATTTGACACCATCTATGAGTTGTTGAATTAGCATGAGAGACAATTTGCAAAGAAGAAAAGTATGCATATTAAAAAGGCTCACTATGTAAAGAATAGGTCCCAACACTAAGATCATCGCCATGTATAATGATAGTTTTAGAATCATTCTCTGAAACACTTTCAATGACATTAGCCACATCATTCTCAATGGTCTCCATAACATTCATATTATCACTCTCCAAGGTCTTCCAAATGTAGACATCACCATAGACATTCATCTCATTCCTATAGTTATTCAAATGATTTAGCTTCTTCTTGATCTCATCAACATCAAAAATAGCCACAATATTTCAAATGTGGTGGTATTGGGCATCTTCTAAATGTTTTTTCCTTCTCAATGACCTTTCTCTCCACATAAAATAAAGATAAGGCCAATTATGTGGATAATTCTAGTGGGTTATCTTCTAGTTATTATAGTTATTCTAACACATCCTCTAATTAGGAGGCATTGTATATGGTTGAGGTCTGTGGTCTTGATGCACCTGACACCATCTTTAGAGTGCTCAGTGATTTACCCATCTTGTGTGAGCTATTAGGCTCAAGACTGAGATTTGTTATACTAGTAGTTTTTTGGCTTGTGTTCTTACTTTCAATTACATTTTTGGCTTTCTATACCTGATATTCATGTCATAGAGAAGACATGCTTTTTTGATTTTATTTCTCTCAATATACAACCTCTCATCACTCACCTGATAGGGGGATAAGATATTGAATTTTTTGGTATTTTATCAATTATTAGTGATAGTATGAGTTAGTAGGCGTTGATAGCACCTTCAATGTTAAGCAAAGATCATCAAAAAATTTTGGACATCAAAGAGTTGTGCTATATAGAATATGGGTTTTACCACCTGGATAGGTTCTTGTGTGGGACCTTATGTAGATCGATGTAGTTAGACATGCTTGATTATGTTCCATTATAGTACGATATGATGATCATTGGGTATTGAGAAAAATTGATCATTTTCATCAAACATTTTTTTCCACAACTCATAGGGGGTGGGATTCTTTATGAGGTGGCATTTATTTTTGGTCAGTCCCAGAGATACAATGAACCACTTGTAGTTGTAACAAAGTTCCTTGGATGACTTCAGAGTCGTTTGCTCTAAATATTTTATACCCCCTTTGGACCAAGGGGAATTTTTTGGAATTTTTTATGATCCAAGGGTGATTTTATTTTCATGTTTTAGATAATATTTAATTTAATCTATTATTTTATTTTTAATAACTAGTTGGTTCATGAGAATGTCAGTTATATCTTGTAACCACATTGTGAAAAGATTTTAAAGATTTTTACCTCTCTTTATAAATATCATCTGAGAATAATACATTTCTATTTTTTGGGGTGAAAATATTTGGTTTCTATGTAATTTATTCACATTAATCCATTTTCCCAAGACATCAAACCTATTCACCTCTCCCATCACTCTCCTTGATAGCTTCAGAAGGCATTTTGGTCTTGAGATAGTACCAAAAAGAGAGAGAGGGAGAGAGAGAGAGAGAGGAGAGAGAGAGGAGAGAGGAGAGAGAGAGAGAGAGAGAGAGAGGAGAGAGAGGAGAGAGAGAGAGAGAGGAGAAGAGAGAGAGAGAGAGAGAGAGAGAGAGAGAGAGAGAGAGAGAGTTAGATGGAATAATTTTGATGGTTGATAGGTATCATTATACCCTTTAAATATGTGTAATTATTTATCATATTGAGGCCCCATCCTATATGAACAATTATTCAAAAGTCCAGGTGGTCAAAATGCTCTCTCATTCCTCACAACCAATAGTTTTCAATAGTTTTTTTAGCATGGGTGAGATATTGAATGAAATGGATAATTGGAAAAGTTTATTTAGATATTAAATATACATTTTAAGTATTTTTCATTACTCATTTGGAATGTTTGACCCTCATAATTAGTAAAACATTGATTGTGAATGAATTATAAACTTAAATAACAAGTCACAGGCAAGGTTTGATCAGTTTTGAGGATTTATTCACTTTAAGTGATCTTCAGATAGTCTTAATTAATGAATTATTCCTCATAATAACCTCTTAAAGTCATATTTCATTTGGTATATATCCCTTTAGGTGGTTTTTGGAATGATTCAAGGTAATATGCCTTCAATTAAGAGTAACAATCATGTAAGCAAAATGTACATAGAATATATATCCTATGGAGAATTAAACAATGGTTTAGGAATATTATTCCAATTGGAATTAAAATATTATAAATAATTAATATAATGTACACTAGGAATGGGTCCTCTAGATCATCATAAAAAATATATGATAGTGATCTTGAACCTATTTATAATTCAAATGGTCTCCTCAAACTTACATGATAAAAACGAGGCTATAATGAAAAAAGAATGGATGTTCAATAAAATCCAAGAATCAATGAGAAGAGGAAAAGGGTGTTAACCCTTGATAATTTGTTTAATATTATAATATTGTCTAATAAGACCTATTTCAATGATGCCTAACACTCAAAAGGCTTAGAACATCACCTGTAAGCTTGAGTGTTTGAAGGTAAAAGCCTACAAGTTTGAGTTGTTGACTAGTGAGTTCATCTTGACCAATAGGTCAATGAGAGTATATGATGTTTTGAAATACATAATTATCTCAAGGGAATTTTTAAATTCACCTAATGAATGTTAATTTATACCTACAAGTCTGTAGACCTATAGATCCACATTCTTAACTAAAAGTCTAAATCTAGTATGCAAGGGACTATATGAAGTTGTCAAGATAGTATTGACTTCATAAAAGTGGGAAATAAGATCAAAAATCATTATTAACACACATATACAATTAAAAATATCTTATAATATGATTTATTCCATAAAATATAATAAGAGGGCTATGAGGCCTAATAGGCCTAAATGCTCAAACAAACCTGTGCATGAAAACAAAAGAGAGACTTGTGAATGTTAGTAAGGTCAATGGGTTTTGTAGAGAGATGATAAATAGAATAAATACAAACATATAATAGTTATATTTAATCTCCAAAGTGATAAAAAATAGTAGTGATGATCTATTACCAGGTTGCAACCAAGAGACCCAAATAGTGACCTACAGGTCTGTTTAAAGACAAACTTGAGGAAAGCTACTTGTGAGGTGAAAGATATGTATAAGTATTTTTGGGAGACATAAAATAACGTATATGTTCTTAAAAATATTAATTTAAATATTATAAAATGAAAAGATAAAACATAGGACTAAGGGTTACAAGTCACAAACAGGCCTAAAACCCTTAGTGGGTGTACTATAGGTGGAAGAGATC
>JARHVA010002120.1:2750000-2805247 GCA_037957365.1 Torreya grandis | reverse complement strand
ATAAAAAAACCATGTCCCAAGAAGATAAAGAAAGACTCAGACAAATATTATATACAAAATTAAAAACAAATAGGTAATCATATGTGGTGGTACAAACTTTAGAAAAACAAAAATAGCTCCAAGAACTAAAGGAATTAGAAGAAGTTATGGTACAACAAAGAAAATAAGTAGAAAGGGAACTAGAAAAAGAAAAGTAGAAAATATAGAGATTGATACAAAGCAAGATCAACAAATATTAGAAAAATAAAAGGTGGAAAAAGAACTATAGGAGAAAGAAAAATAGAAAAACAAAAATAAAATCAAGAAAAAAAAAAATCTAGAGGAAGAAAATAATAAAAATAATATAAGAAAATGAAGAAGATAAAAAGAAGAAGAGGAAGATAAGAAAATAAAGGAGGAGGAGAAACATAAAAATAAGGAAGAGGAGGGGGAAAAAAGGAGCAAGAGGAGCAAAAAATAAAATAAGATGAGGAAAAGAAAAAAAAGGAGGAATAAAATAAAAAAGAGGAAGAGGAAAAATTAAGAAATGAAAAACAAGATAAGGAGAATTGGGGAATGATCAAAAAGGAAAGAAAATCCAAGAAGGAAAGGAGAAAAAGGGAAATAGGTAAGTAGTCCATCTATAAGCTTCATAGTTACAAAATAAACCATTAAGATACAAACACAAAACATTTTGGGTGAGATAGGCATCATTCTAAGTAGTACAACTACTTTAAGGGACCCCTTGAAAATAATAAAGGAAAAATTAGCTTGGCACAAGCAATTAACTTCTACTATCATGGTGCCATTGAGTTTCATCCAATGTACCATAGGAGGACAAATTATAATAACTTTACATAAGTTCACACCAATAGAGAAATAATAAGTGATGAAAACACTTATATAGATCACAAAGATATATTGGATGATGTGGTGTGTAAATATGGAAGAAGGCATAAAAAGGTCTGTCAAGACCTTAACTGCTACCAGACCATATTATGATCTAAATTCAATATGGTCAATAAAGAAACAATTGGAAGAAATAATGGAGATTTTCATTAGCCATGTCAGAGCTAAAGTGGCTAAAAGCCTCATCAAATTAGAAGCTATAAAATAGTATGATGAATAATTATTGGCTCCACAACATAAGGAAATCAAATAAATAGGATCGAATACATAGAATAATTAGAGAAGCTATGAATACTATGGAAGAGGAAAACACCTACTTTGCATATTTTATCAGTCATCCATTGTGGACCCATGAATAAAAGAAAGAATTAGATGGTATGGAGTGGCAACTTATTATTGCTTCTACTAAATTTGTTTCTAATGGAATTTATTCCAAAATAGAGTTAGAAAAATAGATGAGTATGAAAAATGAATACAATTAAAATAAAAATTAGTGAATACTTGTTTTTTAAGACATGGAGGACTATAAACTCTATTTAACACCCAAATGGAGAAAATGGAAGATCATATAGCATGCCACAAATCATACTTATGAACACTGGAGAATTTATAGCTTGAATAGATGTGGTGATGGCATCTAGGAGAGTAATAAATTAAGATCTTGGATGTCAAAGCCATACTATTGAACTAAAAAACTTTATCTAAGGTTACAACAGAAAAATATGATAAATATTTACCCAAGGAGGGGTGATCCACACAAGAAACAAAATTTTGTTAGCAAATTTTGACATTAAGATAGGTGAATTATTTTGATAATACTTATCAGGATTCTTCAAAGAGTTTTTTCGAGGATGAGGCAAAGGTATAAAAGTTGGAAAAATATTGATAGGTTTCTTAAGTAACATATATTATTGACAAAAGATCACCATAGAGATTCAAACACTTCTTACTAGGTATTTAGGCAGTTAGACCTTCAAATGTTATTTCAAGGTAGTCAAAATTTCTCAATTTTTTTACTCTCCATAGAAACACTATAAATTTTGGAATAATATTGAAATGTAAATTGTTTTTAAAGTTAGTCAAAATAAATATAAATAGATCAAGTTATTTCAATTATTGATTAACAATAAACATAAGTTTCATACTTGAAAAATGTTACCCAACATCCATCATATACCTTGGTGAACACCCTTAATTTTCCTTGCATGTCCTCACCCTTAGATATTTTAACTCATGAAACTTGACTTGTAGCACAAAATGTCATATAAAAATAGGTATTTGAAATTTCCAATACCTCAAAATCATATGAACTTAACATGCCTTCTTCATAGAGTCCAATCCATGTAAGATGAGAGCCAAGGCTTATAGGAAGCTAACTATATAAATAAAGTCCATGAGCTAACAAATTTAAGATGAAAAGTATATAAATGAATAATAAATTCATAATAAAAAAATGTTAATAATAGATACAACTGAAATCATCTTAAAAAATCTGAGATTGACTTGGTCACTAGATGTGAGAAGACCTAAAACATGTGTAGCAACAACAAGGAGGTTTTAGCTCATATGATGCACATGTCATTTTTTTATTATTTGGCCCTAATTGCCTATGAAGGAAAAAATAACATGTGAAATTCTAATTCAATCAATAGATATAAAATAATATTATTATATATTATAAATTAAAAAAATTACAATTAAAAAATTTTAACTTTCAAAAGGTAATAAATATAAATCACAAAGTGTTATTTATTGATCACACACAACTAAAATTAATTGATTTAAACTTAATTAGAGACTAGAATATCACTTCAAAACTAATAAATAAATAAAAACTTATAAAAATTTCAATCCACTATAATGGTATAATAAGGTATCATGAAGTATAGTAAATGGTCAAATTTTCTACCACATTTTGAGGAAATAACCCAATTGATTTATAATAAATTTGAATAGAATGAACTTGGTCTTCTCTAAAAACACCTATAAAGCTTGCCTTAGATTATTTCATGAGGTAAATTTCACACTATTTAAGAGAGGAGACCAAGAATATTTTTTCCCACTCACATACAAAGTTAGATATGACCCTACAAATTGTAGAAGCTTTGGAAATGAGCTTGAATAATAATTTGTTCTCTTAAAGTAGAGACTCTAAGGCTAGCTATGTAATGGTGTGACAAATAACTATCTTCTAAATTTAGAGATTTTTTTTTTCCAAATGAGTTAAATAAGGTGGGATTGAATTTGGAAACTCTTACAATTTCAATCTAACCATAAACACCATAAAATGAAACATTTGTACTTCTATCCAAATATAATTACCTATTTGACAAGATTGAATTGGCCATCAATCCTCGGTCTTTGTGATTGACGAAGAGATATTTGATTGGATATGCATATTCATGGACAATAATCCTAATGTAAAAAATCATACTGACAAGTATATAATAGTTTACATACATATTTAGAAATCAAGGAGCATAAGTTAAAATGAGAAGGATCCTAAAAACAAATTATCTTGTACATTATTAGTGTTAAGTTTTTTATCAGGGGAAAATGAATAAATAGTTGATTGGGGTTCAATTGTGATAAGACATGTTAATTAAAGTATTAATTTTAAAATAAGATGAGATTAATAGTATTTTTTTGGAAAATAATTAAAAAAGATGTTATATTTAAGGGATATTTAAGGAGATAGGGGTACTTTCTTCCACCAAAATTATCTAGGGCTTGTACTTGGCTTGACCCTTTAGTATATTTAAAAGCATGCCTAATCTTAATAAGATCAGTTACCAAACCATGCATATACTGGCCATAGACCAATAAAACTGATAACTTAAGACTCATGCAATTAATCATTCAAATTAATAATCAATGCACAACTAACTTGACCAAAGTTGGAAGTTAATTCTCCAACATAAAAAATAGATTAATAATTACCATCATATTGAAAAAAAGACAAAATAGGTACAATTACCTACAAATGGGTTTGGTTGCTTTATTTTCATCTAAGGCAAGTATGAGAAAAACCACTTATATAACATGATAAGTCTACCATAAGGGAGAAAGACCATAGCCCTTCAATTTGGGGTGATCAAGATCCCAGTTGGAATATTGCCTTGAACTATGCATGAATAAAACTCTATTGAAATTTATTTGAAGATAATGGATTTTATGAAAAAACAACTCATCCTCTATCCTTTAGGAGTGTAAATATATAATTGAAATACCATTTGAATCCATATTTTCAAATTAGTGATCGGTTGTATCTTTTTCCAACCTAATTTCCAAGCTTCACTAAGGCCTTCAAAAATGGTTTTCCCTTCAACACTATTATTGGTGTTGGTACCAATTATGGCAAGAAAAAAAGAAGGTGATGGAGTTATCTAGGTCCTGACCATAACCTCATATAATTGCACTACTCGTATTTACCCTAGAGGCTCCATTAGTGTAAATTATTTTGAATTCATGGATGGGGAGTACAATGTGACCCTTATCCTTGGAGGTGGGTTGAGATCTAGATTGAGAAGGAATAAGAAGATCTTGCAAAATCAGTGCTCTTTTGTAATGAATATCACAAGAGTGCTTTAGCAAGTGACAAATTAATTCTTTGATGTTGTTGATCATATGAAGCTAAATCCATGAGATGTTAATGACCTTTAGATTGAAAACTATGGCATTACATTCCTTCCATGTGTTCCACATGAGGAAAGACACCCATATTGAAAGGACTTTATTAGATAATTTTTTAAGGTGGAATATTATTTTCCATTTTTGAAGAGGTTGAATAATGGAAGATAAGCTAATCTAGGGTATGTTTAGCAGATATACAAGAAGCCACTAAATGGGCACAAGAAAAATAAATGAGACATTTTTTCCTCATTATTACAACATAAAAGACCTATGAAGGGACCATTGACCCCCCATATAACTAATTGATCACCTATGAGGGCTCTACCATGAATAAATAACCATACAAAGAACCATAATTTAGGCCACAAATGGTGAATCCAAAACTATTTGAAGATGTAATTTAGAGGTTGGTTTGTTAATTGAGAAAAGAAGTGATAACCTTCCACTACAACATACTCTCTTGATCTGCAAGTGCCCCATGTTAATTCTTCCTCATCACTGCAAGAGAGGTCATACTTAGTGAGATTAGAGAGGAGTCAGTCATTGAGCTACTATGTGAAGACACCTAAGTTTCATTTAGTGTCAAAATAAACCTTAGCATACTAATTCATACTCTCAAAATTTGAATTTGAATTAACATAATTTCCCTCTAAATTCAAATAATTGAATAATTCAAATTTAATCAATTTTGTACACCTGTTATCTAAATTTATTTAATAAATTTGAATTTTTCACCTCATCCAGATATCCTCCACCTTTATCTCCCTCACATGTTGACTCATCCAGCTAATCCTTTCACTTCCTTAACTACCTTATGAGTCACCCCTTGACTTTTTAACCAATTTGACCCTTTCTTCATGACTCACTCAACCAACTCCTCTTTTCTCTTAACCTATGTAATTGGTCATCATCCTCATATATGAACATTAATTCTCCATTGTTGATTATTTGAATAATTAAAAATATTCAAATAATTTTTCATAATTTGATCTATCTCTCAAAAACCTATAAATAGATGTACAAGCCATCACTCTCAACCATCCTGACTTATTCTAACAAAATGTTATTAAATTTTTGAGCGAATCCTAGGTGAATTAAATCCATCCAAAGAGCATTTGAATATCAAAATGTTGCCCATTTTATGATAGGATTACCCTTTATTTAGGAAAACTTTATTTATTCTAAGTTCCTTTTTTATTTATGAAGAATTTATATTTATGAGAATTATAAATTCTCATAAATCTAGATTCTATGAGGCAGCACTCACCTCTTTGGTCAACCTAGGATTTAAGAAGAGTTAATTGCATGTAACCTCTCTACACTTGGCACACACCCTCCCTATTTTTTAAGAGATTAGGCCACAAGTGGCACACACATTTAGGATACTTTTAAGATCATTAACGGGGTCTTTTATAACTCCTATTATTTCTCTAGCTCTATGAAAGAGCTTCCCCTCTCTTATTTTTCATCATCTAGGAAATTTTTGCTCTCTTTAATTATTCTATTTTGTGTTTTTATGTAAATTGTTTTTAGAAGTCTCTTAATATTATCACATAATTTTTTTATAGATTCATTTAGTTTCTCATTTCAAAAATCTTTGTCTCAATCTTGTCTTGCATTTGAGAGGTAACTTGTTTATTTAATTTTTACACTTCTTTGTCAAATTTATGAATGTTTCTTGGATAAATCCTTCATGGTATTAGAGCCAAGTTCATTTTTTATTAACATTTTAAAAAAAAGTGTGTAGGTTGTAGAAAGGATTTCGGAGTTTCTTTTGCAAGGGCTATACCCTTAAATTTTCATCTAAATTTGTTTCCCTTCTCTTTTTTTATTTTTAAAAAAAATTGTGGCCCTTTTTTTTGCAGGAATTTTTTTAGCTACATTATTTTTCAAGTAATTTTTTATTTTAAAAACAATTTTTTTATTTACTCTTTAAAAATTTATTTTAAAAAAAAAATAAAAAATAAAATAAAATAAAATAAAATAAAAAATTCTAAGTTTTATCTCATATATTTATTTAACTTTTTTTCCTACCCTTTCCTTTAACTTCGTATTTTTTACAGAGGGAGAGTAAGAAGTTTTTTTTTTTTTTTAATAATATATATATATACATATATTATTTTATGATTTTTTGCTAACCTTTTTTTTTTAAATAGAAGGGACTTTCAAGTTTTTTAATAAAAAAACATAAATATCATTTTTTTATTCCAAGGGATCTTAATATTTTTTAGATCTTTTTTCCTCGGTTTATTTTTTTTCACATTCAAAACAATAAATATATAAAAAAAAATTCTCCGCTAAAATATTCATGGAATTTTTTTTTCAAGTTTTATTTTACCAGCAGTTTGATTTTCTTCACTCGAACAAATTCTTGTCTCTTTTATTTCTGTCATCTACTCCTCTCAGCTGAGGCATTGCCCCCTGACTTTTTTTTATTTTTTTCCCTCTCTGCTACTCAATCGTACGTTTGGTCATATAGTCTATAAGATGTCCATACCAACCGTACAACCCTCCTTCCCCAATGCAAGTCTATCTTTTACATAAAAAGAAGGTATTTCAATTCTTAGGGCACATTTGTCTCTTTTGGCTACATCTGTAAACACAAAAATTTCATTCTTTCTATGCTTGGGCACAGGTATCTCTCCAGATCTACTTATCTTTCCTTCTTTAACAACATATTCTCTTGCATGCAAAGTTTTATGATTGGTAGTTTTTCTTTTTTGAAATCTCTTTCTTTTCCTTTTATGGTTTGTTTTCTCTAATGGAAGTTTAAAAACAAATTTTTCTTCTCTCATTATTTAAAGTTTAAAAATAAATAAAACAAAGGGAACTTTTTTTTCCACATTTTTTTCTAAAGTTTTTTTAAGAAAATCATTTATATTAATTTCCACCTTTTAAAAAAAGGGGGCTCTTCAATTTTTTAATGTATCAAAGTGTTTTTTTTTTTAATGCATTCTTTAAAAAAAATACTTTAAAAAAATTTAAATTCCAAATCTTTTTAAAATTTGTTTAAAATTTTATATAAAAAAATTCATTCTCCACCTTAAAAACAAAGTTTTTAAATTTCGTTAAAGTTTCAACATAAAGTGGAAATCTTTCATTTATATTTTTTTAGATCAGTTGAGCAAATTAACCTTTTGGTTCATAACTCCTTTTTGGATTTTCTTTATTAAGACATTTCTTTTGTATTCTGGCATGGCATCTTTCTGGTTCTACATTCTTCCTACGTCCTTCTTGCTTAAATGAATTTTTTTACCTATTCACTTTTTGATTCACTGACTCAATTATTAACTGAATTTAAACTCACATCTACCAATTACCATCTATGGAAATCACATATTCTATACATTTTCACTTTCAAATATTTTTTGCATGTAGTAGATGACACAGACCCTCTATTGGATCCAAAGACTACCTCCACCAAAATTCAAGAGAAATGGCAAGATAAAAATGATAAAGCCTTAAGATTGATTAACATGTCTATGACCCCTGAATTGAATATCTATATTGATGGTTGTTATCTTGCCTTCATTGTTTGGTCTAAATTTAAATCTATTTATGATGTAGTGAATGAATCTCATAAAATTCGAATTCAAGATCAATTGTCTAATTTAAAATACAATGATTTTAAATATGTGAATGATTTCTTGATTAAAGTCATTTTTTTTACATTTTAAACTTGTTAATTTAGGTGTTAAACTTTTTGATTTGAATTTAATTCATGTTATTATGAAGAAATGTTTGCCTCAACCTTTCAACAGTTTATTACTAATATTCATTTTCAACTAGTTTTTCCTACTCTATCTATTATGTTAACTTTTGAATTATTTTGTACCTTGTTACATTAGGAATAGCAAAAGTTGATTCAATTTGATAGTCTTAATACTAATAAACATACTTTTATTTCTAAACACCAACTTAAGAATGGCAAAGAACATGCTAAGTCCAATAATACACATGATAAGAAAGATAAAAAATATAACTCTAAATATAAGAAAAAGTTAGAGTGTAATTATTATGAAAAAAAATACATGATGAAGATCACTACTTCAAAAAGAAACATGACATCAAAAATAGAAAGCTTAAAGTCAAATTCAATGCTATCACTATTAAAAATAAGACTCAAGCAAAACAAAAGTCTAATACTAAAGTTGTTTTTACTTATACTTTAAATGCTTCTCTAGTTGAATGGATTGTTAATTCTAGTGCTATTCTACATATGACATCTAATACTCAATTTTTTACTTCTTTAGAACCATATATTTCTAAAAATCATTTAAGTCTTACAAATCATGTTTATTTCAATGTTTAAGCCATAGGAAATGTTAAAATCTTTAATGGTGAATTGCATGATGTCTTTCTTATTCTTGATTTAAAATTAAATTTACTTTTCGTATCTTAATTATGTAAACAGGATTATAAAGTAGAATTTATTCATGATACTTGTTATGTTAAATATACAAAGAAATATTTTCAAGTAGTTGCTACTACTTTTCTATACAATGATAATGATAATTCGTTTAAATTTATTGGATTATCTTCTCTCTCATCTTCTCATGCTTTGCTTATTTCTAATGATGCTAACTTGTGACATGAAAGACCAGGGCATATCAATCACCAAAGTATTTCTCTCATGAACAAACTCAATATTCTACAAGTTTTGCCTAACAGTTCTTCAATTACTTCTACTTGCAATGGTTATATGACTGGTCAAATTCATAAAGAATCTTTTTCCAAAAATCACTCTTGACATGCTACTAAAACACTTTATTTAGTTCATAGTGATCTTTTAGGCCCTATGAAAACTCCTTATATTAATGGTGCTAAGTATGCTTTAATATTTGTTGATGATTGCACTAGATGAGTTTGGATTTATTTCTTGAAAACTAAAGATCAAGTCTTAGATACTTTTATTGACTTTCATACTTTTATGGAAAAACAATCTATTTTTTCTTTATGCATATTATACACTGATAATGGTACAGAATATGTTAACAATGATTTTCTTTAATATTTTAAGCAACATGAAATTAAACACGAGAAAATGGTTTCCTAGACACCTTAGTAAAATGATGTTGTTAAACGTAAACATAAGACTATCACTGAAATGGCTAGGTATATGTTGCATGTTAAAAATATGTATTATAAATTTTGGATTGAAGTCATGTATTGTGTTATTTATCTCATTAATAGGACTCCCACTAAATTTGTTTTAAATATTACACCTAAAGAAGTTTGGAGTGGTAGAAAACCTAATTTAAAACATTTGTGTGTTTTTGGTTGTGATGTAGTTGTTTATATTCTAATTGAAAAACATCAAAAGTTAGATTCTAAAGTAGACACTTTTATATTTGTTGTTTATGATAAATCATCTAAAACCTATAATATTTATGATCCTCAAACTAATAAAATCGAGATTAAAAGGGATGTTAATAATACTGAAAATGGTGTGTTTGATTGCGCTTTCAATTCAAATTATATTGATATTATTTCTATTTTTTTCTTTTTAAATCTAATGATGATCATAATGATGTGTTGCATAAATATGTTACTCCAAATTATTCTCCTTATTCTAGTCTTTCTCCACCTAAAAATATGCTTAAATGGGCCAAGACTACTATAGAAAATTTAAGAATTAATGTTGATCTTAATGATACTTGTAGAACTAGACAACAATTTTGCAATTATGCTTTGATATCTAAACTTATGTAAAATAATGAACATCAAACTTTAAAACAAGCTCAAGGTCACCCTCATTGATAAAAAGCTATGCTTGATGAATACAAATCTTTGATTTCTAATAACACTTGGGACTTAGTTCCTTTACCTAAAAGGCATAATTTAGTAAGTTGTAAATGGTTGTTTAAAACTAAATTCAATTCTGACACTCAAATTGAAAAACATAAAACTAGACTTGTTAGAGGTTTTTCTTAAATTTAAGTAATTGATTATAATAAAACATTTGCTCTTGTTTCTAAAATTCTCATTATTAAAGTTGTTTTAGTTTTAGTTGTTCATATGCATTGGTATGTTTATCAAATGGATGTTAAAAGTGCTTTTTTTAATGGTGATTTGCATGAAGAAATTTACATGTGTCAACCTCTTATTTTTATAAAGGAAGGTAATGAACATCTTGTATGCAAGTTAAACAAAGATATTTATGATCTAAAACAATCTTCTAAATAATGGTAATATAAAATTTATCAATTTTTTATCACTCAAGGCTTTACTTGTAGCTCTAATGATCCTAATCTTTTTGTCAAAAATACTCCAAATAGTATAGTTATCATTTTTTCATATGTCAATGACTTAATCATAATTGGTAGTAATAGTTCAATGGTTTCTTTCACTAAAGATGTTTTAAAAAATGCCTTTGAAAATATTGATTTAGGTCTCTTACATTACTTTTTAGGCATTTAATTTTGGTAAGAAAAGGATAGCATCTCTATTTCTCAATCTAAATATGCATATGATTTATTATCTATATTTACTATGCTATATCACAAACCTATTTCTACTCTTTATGAACTTGGTGTTAAACTTCTTAATTCCATGCAAACAAAAAATATTGATCCAAATTTATGTAGACAATTAGTTAGAAATTTAAATTGTCTTACTCATACTCATTTTGATATTGTTTTTTTTTTTTTGTTGGTTTGGTTTCTCTTTTCATGTCTAAACCTCAAGCTACTCATTTTAAAACTAATAAAATAATTCTTCATTATATTAAAGGTAATTTGACCTATGACATCAAGTATACCTCGAATAGAAATTTTTTTGGCAAGTTATTTAGATTTTGATTGGGCTGGTGCTCCAAATGATCATAAATCCACTAGTGGTTATTGCTTCTCCTTGGATTCTGGCACTATTTTATGAAATATTAAAAAGCAACAAACTGTATCTATCTTTCACAGAAATTGAATATAAATCTTGCAATCATGCTACCAAAGAATCTATATGTCTTAGAAGACTTCTTGCATATTTGGTCCACTCATAACATTCAGCTACTCTAATTTTTGGTGATAATCAAAGTGCAATTGCCTTAGTAAAAAATCTAGTTTTTCATGCAAGATCCAAGCACATTGAGATTCAACATCACTTTCAGTGTGAACTTCTTGAAGGCAATAAAAAAGTATTATTGTTTGTAATACTAAAGAACAACTAGATAATATACTCACTAAGCCTCTATGTAAAGACAAGTTTATCTTTTTTTTGTAATAAGTTAGGATTGAAGGAAATTCTCATCAAGGGGGAGAGTTAGTAATGTTTCCTACCTTCTTATTTGTTTTTAAGCCCCTAAATAAAGTTTAAAGGGGAGTGTTAAAATTACCCTTTATTTAGGATAATTTTATTTATCCTAAGTTCTTTTTTTATTTGTGAGAAATTTGTATTTATGGAAATTATAAATTCCCATAAATCTGGATTCCATGAGGTGGCACTCACCTATTTGGTCAACCTAAGATTTAGGATGAGTTACTTGCATGTAATCTCCATACATTTGGTATACACCCTCCTTATTTTCTAAGGGATTAGATCACAAGTGGCATACACATTTAGGAGACTTGTAAGGTCATTAATGGGGTTTTTGTAACTCTTATTATTCCTCTAGCTCTATAAAAGAGTTTCCCTTCTCTTTTTTCATCATCTAGGAAACTTATGCTCTCTCTAATTCTTCTATTTTGTGCTCTCATGTAAAGAATTTTTTTGACAAGTCTCTTAATATTATCACATGGTTTTTTACCAATTCATTTAGTTTTCCCACTTTAAAAATCTTTGTTTCAATCTTGACTAGCATTGGAGAGGTAACTTGTTTATTTAGTTTCTGCACTTCTTTGTCAAATTTATGAACATTTCTTGGAAAAATCCTTCATTTTTCTTTGCATTGGAGAACAGTGAGCAACCACATTTTGTAGATAAAATCAATTAAATTTATAATGGAGGAAGCTCACAGTACTAAGGTATTTAAGTTTGTGTTATTATTTATTTTATTTGTAGCTTTATCCTAGATTGAGTTAGTTAAGACTAGATTTCAATTTGTTAGTGGATTTCTTAACATAATTTATATCTAGATTCCCTTCACACATTTTGGCATGCCTGGTGGGACTATATTTCATCTTTTCTCTATCACAATAATTATAGTGCATTTAGAAGCATTTTTTAATTGATTTTTGTAGTTTTTCTTGTGCACATACATTTGATCTTGGTCTTGGAAAAAAAACTATAGTTGTAGGTTTTTTTTGATGTTTTCAGGTTTATTATATGTAATCTTTATATAATAATGAAATTGGATATTTCAATAGTAAAATTGTAACTAACAACCATGAAATCGTTATTTCCTTATTTTTATTATCTTTCAAGATATTTTCTCACTTTTAACAATTTTATGTTCGTTAATTATGGCTTTTCATTTTTTTTTCATTTCCTCTTTTCTATCAAAGTGCAAAATCATAGAGGCTACTAGCAAAATAGTAACACATTTATTCAAAATTATGTAACACAGTTATGAAATTATCTAACCTAATTATTAAATTTTGTTATTTTCCATTATGTTTAATTTCTAATTATTTGCTAAATTGTAACACTTAGCAATGAAACCATAACATACAGTTGTGAATTTATAACACTTAGCAGTGAAATCATAGCATGTAGCTATGATATTGTAGTAGATATCAATGAAATTATAGTATGTAGTAGCTAATTCATTTTGCATTTTGAATGGCCATCTTTTGAAGGCCATAACTTTTGAATTGGGACTTTGTTTGAGCTCTTGTTTCCACCGAAATGAAGGTATCTGAATAAAGAATGTAACTATATAAAAATATTTAAATTTTTCTCACTTTAACAATTCCATTATTGTGAATTTATATCAATTAAATTATTTTTACCTTTATTCCAATAGTGAAATCATCAAACATATCAATAAAATTATTTTTACCTTTATTCCAATAGTGAAATCATCAAACATATCAATAAAATTGTCTGAGGTAACTACAAAATCATTATTTTTTATTTTTATATTTTTCATTTGATTTTTTGTTTCTGAGTAGATAACAATTTCACAATTTTTGCTAGCTGTGTATCTATGAAATTGTTTTAAAGACTTGTTTTTTCTATGTTTTTATTGGTTTTTCCTAACTTTTGGTAAGTTGCCTTGATTTTCAGCTAAACACAAACCTTATAGCAGTTTCTTTGTAGGCCAAAAGTCAAATAAAATCTGGCAAAAAGCTAAACAAAACCAAAATTTTGCATTTTTATTACTAACATTTTTTTGTTTTTGTTTGTGTTTTCTTTAAAAGTTAAATTTTTCATTTTTTCTTTAGTAATTAACTAACATTTAGTTTCTTGAAGTTAATCAATTTTTAGTTAACATTTGTGTGTATTTCTTGTTTGTGTTATATATGCTCTTTTCTCGGCATCACATTGATGATGATACTTAAGAATCAAAAATAACACTTGTAAGTAGTGTTACCTAACAAAATATTCATGTGTATAATCTTCTCTCAGCATCACATTAATGATGATACTTTAGAATTAAAAGTAATTATTTCTCTTTTTATTGTATTTTCTTAGGGTTCCATCAACTATAGAATTCAGCACCACATGATAGGTCAAACCTTATGTACTAATGGGGTATAGAAATTGAGTTAGAGCTATCATTTTTGGTTAAATGATTGTGTATTTTAAGCACATCATGAAGTGAGGGGATTCCACGTTCCAATACCCAATCCCTAGATAGAATAACTTGAAGCATGAATTTACCAACATCAACATATTGAGACCTCTGTGGCTATATTGGGCACATTGGGACTAAACCCAATAGTGTGTGTCCACTTAATCAATTTTTTTTCATGAATTTAAGCCTCATCGTATAGAAAACTATATCAAGGAATCCCATAGATAAACTTATGTAAACCTTAATCCTCGGTAAGTATTTTTTGTTGTTTGACTTTTGTGCATCAATTAGTGGTTAATACCAAGAAGTTACCTTCCACACCCTTGAAACCAGATTTAGTGGGCCATTGAAAAGGCATGATCCTTTATGGTTAGTTCCTTGAAATATTAGGCCCCAACTAAGGGTACAGATAAGTGAGTGATAACAAAAATCTCAAAAGTTGTTCAAAACACCCAAAGCTTATATTTTTCACCTTTTTGTGATTGCATGAGTGTTTAACATAAACATTGTTTGTTTTTTTCCTTATGATATACCATGTGCTAAACATTCTTTAATGAAAACAAAAGTACCTTTTGAGTCTTTTTTCTACCAAACTTTAAGATCAAACATTCCAAAGAAAAATTCAAAAGCATCTAGTTGTCAATAAAAAATTTGGTCACTTTGATCCTTTTGTAGCCCATTGTCAAGTCTTTTCCCTAGTAATGTCTCCCATCACAAGTCAACTACCTTTATTTAAAAATCTAAGGTTTAAGGAAAATCCTTTTGGTAATGACCTTTTTCACTTTGGAAATTAAAGACACCATTTTGAGATCAAATATAATGTTGAAGATGAGGAACATAGCCATAGGGTCATCTTGCTCTATAGTCCACATTCATAAGCTTCTAAATACATCATAGAGAACAATAATGATGTCTTGTTACAAGCCTTAAGTCTAGGGTCTAAACTTCCTCCTCATTTTGAAACCCAAACCATTCCATATGAACCTACCACTAGTAACCTTATTATCCGAATTCAACCAAGTCTCCCATCCACTAGTTATAGCCTTCAGTCTAAAATCCCTTATCACACTAGAAAATGGAATCTAATTTTAGCACCCCTACCATCTATCATTACTTAAGACCCAAAGCCACAACAAATCCAAAACTCACAACCTATCAATAACTTTATTTTCCAATAATAAAACATATTAATAACATGTAACACAACATTATGGGAGGAGAGAGAAGATAGGGGAGATGATGACAAATCACAAAACACATCAATAACATGTAAATTAGATTAATTATTGATAATACATAAATACCTTAAAATTATATAATTTAACAACTAATAAACATGTAGGGAGATTTTTAAGTTTGTACAATAACACTTTAACAACATCATTTAACGTGAGATTTACTATTAAAATACATCATTATAACTATTATTAATCGAAAAATAATTTAAAATGAGATTTGGCAAATTTAGAACCAAATTGGCTAGCGAGATCTCTAAAATTATTGAATTACTAAATGATAAGGATACACATTGCATTATTTTACACAAAGGAATTTGTATTATTGGGGTAAACTTAAAAAGAATAAAATGTAATCCATTCAAGCTCATTGACTGAGAGATGTACTCTTAAAATATTATTACCACTGGTTCATCTTATAAACATTATGGATTGGAGCCTTTAAAAACATAATATATTCAAAAATATATTATACTATATTTACATATATTTACCAACTCTTAAGTTAAAATTTCGACCATCTCTATATAATTATGAGAATTACATTTGATGATTGTATGAATGTATTTGAATTTATGATTTTTTTCCCTTAAAATTAATTTTTTATAAATATTATAGATTTTAGAAGTCTAAACATTTAAAATTTTATTACAACATATATTTTACTTTTTTTATTAATTTTTAATCCATCCTATACATGATTCAAGTGATTAGATTTGATGATCGTATGAATATATTGAATCTATGTTATTTTATCCTTTTAAAATGAAGTCCTAATTATTAAATAATAACATTAATTAAATAATAATAATAATAGACACAATTGACCATCAAATTTAACTTAAAAATATATTTGACAAGCAATTTTTTTAAGAATAAATAGCCTTAATTTATTTATTTTTAATGGACCAAAACTTCAACAACATGCCAAGGAAAACCAAAGTGGACCATCAAATTAACTTCCATAAAATATGTCTTTCAATCTACCGGAATTGAACCAGTGACCTAAGGATTTCAATAAAGATTTTAAACCCCACTACAGTACTCCGCTCTACCAACTGAGCTAAGGTTGGTTGTTACCTAGATTGTCAATTTAGTTTAATTATATTGTTTTTAAAATCTTAGAGAAAATTTTCATATAATTTAAGATGGCTCCAAGGTCAATCCTAAGAACAATAAGGATTTGTAGGTCTCTCCTTAAAAGTTTTTACACTTTTATGTGATGAATTAGTCTTATGTGCACTAGCTTTGTAAAAGAACCACCTATTTATATTCTAAATATTAATTATAAATTAGTATTAATAGTTGAACTGAGGGTGTAAGGAACCCTACAAGGAATCATAGATATTGTCATGGGCACATGATGTGATATCCTTTGACATTGAGATTTGAGGTGGCAGTTTGGCAACTATTATGTAATCAATCAAAGATGGGGTTTACACATGGTCTAAGAATGACAATGACTACATGAACCACATGGTCTCTATTTCAAATCTGTGTTTGCACTGTGTGTCACCCATCAATTAGTCCAAATTTTCCATTATTTGTTTCAATCATGTTTGACACTATGTTTGCACATAAACAAATTTCAATAGCCCAATATGCAAATTGAATATTAGTTTATCATGAGAAAATGAATTGAATTTGTACATGTTTTTTCACAAATAGGATATACAAAACTATTAAAAAAAATCTCAAAAAAAGGCTATCACAATCATTTATTTTGTAAAATTTAATTTGGTAAATGTATAAAATGGTATATTATAGTTTGAGCTAATACAAATGAAGTGGAAAAAGGAAATTATCTATCTTTTTTCCTCTAATTTCCTCACATTTACAAATTGAGAATCTTTATTTCTCAAAAAATGTTTAAATGTAAAATCATGGGAGATATATATGTCATTAAGGGAGCGTACTCTTGATATAGTAGTGAAGGTTAAGCCCTGATGATATATGTTTCCAATATCAACTATTATTTTTTCAAGATTCATTCCCTATGATTTAAGTATGGTTAGGCCCCATGACATTTTTATAGGTAATTATCTATGATTTCCTTGAGTAATAAGAGGAACAAAAAGATGTAAAGGATTGTTTTTTTAGATCGTTGCTAGGGAATCCCTAACCCTTTTAACATATGAAGATCAAAAGAACAAACATAGGTTTGGCTTAGCATCTAGTAGTGTTAAGGCATAGAGACCAAACCTAAGAAAAAAATTGGTTTTGAAAAAACTCCATACTACTGAACAGTCAAAATATTTCATTCTCATTCCCTGATGATGGTTCATGTAGTATGAACTGAAATGTCAGACAAAAAACATACATAGTTTTTTCCAAAAAAACTCTAACTGATTCCATGGACTGTGGAAACACTCTGGAATTAATCGATACCCTTCATGGGAGGAAATATTTCATTATCATTCCATGATGATGGTTCATGTAGTATGAACCAAAATGTCAAACAAAAAACATACACAATTTTTTCCAAAAAAACTCTCTAACTAATTCCATGGACTATGGAAACACTTTGGAATTAATCGATACCCTCCATGGGAGGGAATATTTCATTCTCATTCCATAATGATGGTTCATGTAGTATGAACTGAAACATCAGACAAAAAACATACACAGTTTTTTATAGAAAAAATCTCTAATTAATTCCATAGACTGTGGAAACACTCTGGCATTAATCGATACCCTTCATGGGAGGGAATATTTCATTCTCATTCCCTAATGATGGTTCATGTAGTATGAACTAAAATGTCAGACAAAAAACATACATATTTTTTTCTAGAAAAAATCTCTAACTAATTCCATGGATTGTGGAAACACTCTGGCATTAATATTTCACTTACTGTCCATATTTTTAACAAAAAAACCAAACTACTAGAGTCAATCCAAAATAACTAGTTCTACAAATTTACCATTATTAGGTAGAAATGCACCTACCTCTAAAGCCTTTATAGGCATCTTAAAATTGGCTACATGCATTTCTTGATCCTTCGCCCCATGATCAACTCCACATAATGCTATCTCCTTCCTTGACTTTCCTCCTACCAACTTTGTTGTGAGTGATAAGACCAAAAATTTATGGGCTTTAATTGTATCCTACAACAACTAATTTTTACCTTTCCACCAAGGAGGATATTTGAACATCCCCCTCACATTACCTTTAGCTAAGCACTTAATCACCTTTATTATTTTTACTTTCCTCCTGATATCCTACCACTCTTCCAAACTTGGTATGGGTTTTGATATTTCTTAAACGTCTAGCATGTAGATACCCTTTTTCCCCATTTTCTCTAGTTGAACTACATAAACCTCATCCACTTCTTGTAAAAAATGCACTAGAGCTAAAAACATAGATTCTAATTCCCAAAAAATAGACAGTGGGATAAAACCCAAATTATCCCTTTTAAACAATAGAAGCATATGAGATAACCTAAGAGGAATGGATTCTATTTTTGACAAAAGCTCCCATCTGTACTCTAACCATATAAAAAATTCAACCAAGGCCGAAACTTGCTTTATATCTTACATGACCAAACAAATATTACTATTGAAGAGAGAGGCCAAATCTAAATTCACTCTTACCCTTCTACTGGTAGCCAAAATTGTCATTCCCAAAATCTATTTGATATCTTCCATCACCTCCACCATTGGAATCTAGAAAAACATTAAATATGTGCATTCTTGACACTAAGCTAGTAAACCCCATTTCTCTTTGCTTCACACAACCATTATGTAGACTTGATACTAAAGTTATCCATCATGCCAAAGCATCATGCAAAAATGCCTTGAGGCCAAACATCAAAACCAATAAGAAATCCATCCTATTATCATTACATGTATAATGCAATATTAAACAATAAATGTGCACACTTAAAATCTTGTGGAAACCATAATTGGAAGGCAAGGCACATCTTTTCACTATGAAGATGGGATTCTATCATCGGCAAAGCCCAAAAAAAAATGCTTACCCATACGTCAGTTGAAACACCTAGATAACAAAAAATAAAAAGAGACTTTCTTTCTTTTTTTTCTTCTTTTTAAAAAATATATATATTTAATAAAATAACCAATCTTTTTTGAAATATAAATGACATTTTTAGAAAGAATTCTAAATAATTCCAAAAACTTTTACAAAATAATATGCTAAAGGAAATTTAAATATAAATCAACTTCCTCCTTCTTAAAACTCAATTTGATCAAAATCCCTGTAATCTACCCAAATTTATATGATATTATCCATTATTTCTTCTATCTTTTGATCTATTGCAACATTTGCCAAAAAAATTGCCACTTTATTGCTTTCCTAAAAATAATGGGAGAAAGTACAGTCTTTAAAAGCTTCCAATTTTGGCTAAATAATATCTAAAATATTAGATATCTTCCAAGATTTATCCCTCTAATTACACAAATCTTGAATCACCACTGGAGAATCCCATTTGATTTCTAAAAAGGGGATGCCACATTCTATGGCCATTTTAACTCCAGTTGTTAAACCCTATACTTCAGCTTTATTATTGGTTCCATCTAGAAGTTTAAGGGATAGGATTTGAATCAAAGAACCAATACAATATTTTATAACACATCCAACTCTAGAATCCCTTGGATTGCCTCTACAAGCCCCATCAAAGTTTAATTTGAACCAACATGGTTTAGGAGGGTTTCATAGTGCTTCTTTTCTATTTTTCTTCATTTTCTTATCTACCATTGACCCATTAACAAGAGTTGAAAATGATTGTTACTATCCCATGGTGGAATGAATTATTTTTTGAATGCAACAACTATGCACATAGGTATTGATGGTGGATTTGATCCCAAATCGTAGATAATGTGAACAATTTCACCAACTGCTCTATTAACCATTCCTAATTTCACCCATACATTTGTTATTAACATGATTTTTTGTCCCTTACATAGAAGCACAATTGATTCAAGTTAACTATCATTTTGGTGACATGTCTTTATAGCTCTACTCTATTTAGTTGTACAAATTACAACTACAACATGTAAGGATTCTAGCATTTCCTTATTATGCATCGTTGTTACTATGTTAGTTGCATACAAGTGTGTTGAGTCTTTAAAATGATGTGGTTCTACTGTAGACATGAATGATGATGTAATTGACATGAGAGGAAACCAATAATTTTTATAGTTTTTTCATTTATGATATTTGATAACAAATTCCTAAAGTCCAATTGTTGTTCTGTGCATCCTTATTGGTGAAAAATTATTTCCAGTGTCACAACTGTATCAAAGGTGTGCCATAACATATGACCAAAAGACCTACTACATACATTGTAATGTCATTTATAGGTGGAAATTGTCCGAAGTGCCCAACAAGTATCATTAAACAATCATCAAAGTTTTTTTTGCTATGGTACAAAAAAGCTTCATGTATTCAACTATTTATATTACCAAGCATATTTGGCCTTATGAAACTCATTTCATCTATGAGTACATATTCAATGTATCTCATTTCCTTTTGAAAACTTGTTAATGCATGCCCATCATGCAATTTTATTTATCAGATAAAAATGTGGAGGTTTGAATTTATTATTGATGCACTAATGTTAAATGTTGTAACACCAATTGGATCTAGTAGAAGTAGGGGATATTTACCTATAGCATCAACCAAATTCAAGCAATGTTTTATTCTACTTATAAGGAATGATTTACCTATCCCTAGTTCCATGTATAATTTTATTGAGGGGGATTTATCATTTTTTGTGTGGGCATCTCTCACAATTATGTTAAATGCATGTTGTTGTATAGTTAATAGCTGATGCATTGATGGGCTTCTTGGGGAACCATGATATGTGTCTATTGTAGTTGTACATTGTTAGTATATTAATTATTATTCAAATACATGTAGATTTAGTGGTACATAAGGATGAGCCCAATTGTTTTTATTGTCAAAGTCATGGTACTTGACTATTGTAATGTCATATATGTCATTATTCCCTGAGGGGTGTAGTTGTGAGATGAGTCCATACTCTCTCATTTCCCTATCGATATTTCTTATATCCCTATTAATTTTAGTGTCATCACTGCTAGAGTCAAGGGTGATGTCAACATCTGCACATATTCATTCAATATGCCATGGATCATAGGAGTCTTTGAATTGCTCCTAGTTTATGGCTATTTCTTCCCTATTGTATCTAAAGTCTATAGAAAACTTCTAGAATGGTTTATAAATCAAGAGATATACCTAGTAGAAAATATCGAATGAAGGGGAATCAACTGGGGGTTTATAAGAGAATCAAGGAAATATTCAAAGAATACCCTGAGTATCTCTTTGTCTCTATTCATTATTTTTCTCCTACTATTATAAGACAAACTTTGTATTGCTTTAATTAATGGGATGGCCTCTAAGAATGTTAGATGAGATGCATATGCATGAAAAAAGATGGAAATATTTTCTCATTTGGTATGTTACACAAGATATTCTCAAATGTTTATTTACCAATAAATAAGATGACAAATTTTCTACTACACATTGTTAAAGATATTTTTTATAGCATATGGCATGTTTCTTGTGCACCTATGTCTCAATCAAAAATTATTTTAGAGAAGAACTTGTATGCATTCATTACTAGGTTTTCTACTACAACGGTAGATGATATTCTAGTTAGTATATGGTGGTAGATTTTAGATTTGTTTTCAGCCTTAGATACATAATTTGCTATTTATTTTAGCATTACATGGTAATAAATAATTGGTTGGTAATCTACATTTGCACATCAATACAGAGATAAGTTTTGTCATATTTTCATGCTAGGAGATAAGTTTTGTGCCCTTAATCATTGGTAAACATGGTTGAGGTTGGTTGTACTAGCCATGGGAATTTATTCTTGCAATGGAGAGCAATGCATTTTTTCACAAGCATATTGTTTCACTACATTTGGTGTGGCATTGAAATTGATTTAGAAGTTATTCATAATCATTATCCCCCAAAGTGAGATGGGTGGTGATGATGATGGGTAATGACAAAGTATTTCAAGGTATATTATACACCAAATGGTGTATATCATGTACATGCCACCACTTTAGGTCAATTATTGTATTTACATGCCCTATACCCATAAATATGGGTTTTATGGCTTCCAATGTGGTGGCACATTATATAAAGCATGTTTTATTTCATTAAAGGACTCTAAATCTAATATGAAGATGGAATCACCATTTTAATGTTCTTAATATGCGGCAACACATCGATATTATGGAGTATATATTATTTCTTTCATTACTATTGAAGTGAATGTCAAATATTTTCCAAAGTGCATGCAATGTGGGTACATAAGGGGGATCATTTGGTGATATAGTATAAATTCCATGCTAGAGGAGTTATTGGTTAATAAAAAATGTGTTTGATTGATAATCAGACCTAGATTCTTGTGCAAATCTTAATATGATGTTCATAAAATATAGTAAATTCAATTGAATGATAAGATTGATATAAAATACCATGGTACAGATGTAGACTACAATATCAAGTTTTGAAACATGGCATATTTATATGTAAGAAAGCATATGACCAACATCATGAGGGCCCAAGTAACCAATAGTTTTTTTCTTCTTTCTACTTCCTATATTCTCATATATTGTACTTTATTACATACTACATTTTTATAAATATACATTAGTATTACTATTATAGCATCCTCATTCATTGGATCATGCCATCTTACTATTATATCCTTTAATTATATTTTGCATTAAATTTATTCTATAAAGTCTACTACACTATCCAAACAAAACATATTTCCTTGACAACTATCGACATTACAATTTTCCCTTTACATTATTTCTCCTCGTATTTACACAAGTACATTAGTTTCTTTGTGGAAGTATAAGAAAGCCACAAAGTCTCAGGAACATTTGGTAGATGGAACACACATAACCCCTAATGCACTCATTTATCATTAATGATCACATGAACCCACTAATGCATCAAATAATTTTTACAATCCATGGTTTTAGTGCATAATAGATTTGCATATGGTGATGCCATGCCTGAACACCTCAAAAATTTATGCACATTAGTGCAATATTTATTTTGAACACTCCCTTGACCAAATACACATTAATGATAACAAGTATAATAACTATACAAGGAAAAATTATCATGATAGGTGTTCCACACATGCATACAAATTTGATAAGGATAATCAAATACTAATAGAAGACAATATGATGTGTGATAGTCCATAGATTGGCATACTTTAAAATAGTTTTTTTTAATTTTTAAATGTCACATTCTAACTATATACACATAATATTTTAACTTTTATCACATATTAACACTTTACATTTTACAAGAATCCATCTAGACTCAATATCTCTATGCACACCTTACGAGGTGCACTAGGAAAGGGGTGGGCAGACCTTTGGTGCTTCATAGGATTGTTGTCCCTTTTTGCCATAATATTACCAATCCAACCAAATATTAAAACCATTACCTAAGCTAGTTATCCTCCCTTGAGTACTCATCTAGTATTTTCCTCTTTTCATTCCTCCTTTTCTTATCTTAAACTCCTTTTGGATAGTCGGTTGTACAAGGTCGAGTGGGTCGACTTAATATAGTTTAGGGGTATTATTTACTTTCTTAGCTTGTTAGCCCTTTGGCTAACCTAGCTCAGACCTAGTGATTTGTCCCCAAAAACATATTGGATCGACCCTATACAGTTGACATTCCTAAAAGGATTTAGGGAAAGATACACTTATATATACAATATAATTTTAGTCATTATTAATATGTGCAATCAAGAGTTATTATTCACTCATGCTTATTCACAATTTGCTCCTCCACCATTGTACTTGAGGAGACTTAGCTTAGGTTTCATATTTGGATAATCTAGTCTTGTGGATAAGTCTTGTATGATCTATCCTTTCTTAGTTATCCTTATAAACCATAATGGCCTCTTAAAAATTCCCTTTGGCTAAGGGAGAGATTGAGTCTCAACAGGTTCACGTTCAGGTAAGTATATTATAACTTTGTTCTCCTCTCTTTTAGTAGATAAAAGTTGGCTCAAATGATAATATCTTTCATATTTTATGTATTAGGGTGTTACTCATACTTACTTTAGTTGAAGTTTCATATGCATGTTTGTTTTATCTAACCCCTACTTTGTGCCACAAGCTTTGGTATACACTAGATTATATTTGATTTCTTGTTATTAGAATAAGTGAAATGCTTTAAACCTTAGGACTCCATTAGGGTTGTTGTGTGATTGTGTTATACTATAGACTTTATATCCCTTCCTATCATGATGTGTTATGACAAGTGATCCCCTAATTGGGTCTAGAAGATCCCCATATTGGTCATGTTCCCACTTAACAAGTGTATCCCTAATCAGAAGTGTAGGTATGCTCTATCTTTTTTTATCTAGGATTGATTTATTGAAATGATTTATTTTCAATTGCATACATTCTGGTGAACCTAACCTTAAACTAACCCTTGTAGGATTTCTTTCACTTATTTCATTCATTTGATCATCATTTTTATCATATATTTTGACATAATGGATCGATTTTGTCGACCCAACTATTTTTATCTATGTGTAGGTTTCTAAGAAAAGCCAACTAGATTGACCCAGCTGACCTAGTATAGGTTTCTAGCCTTTTAATCACCTAATTTAGCCTATTAGGTTGACCCAATTGACCCCTTAAAATTTTAGCACTTTGCAACAAGTTCCTGTATAGCTTGATTGATCCTGTCAACCTAGTTTGTAGGTTTCTTAGGCATACTTCAAGGTCATTTATTAGAAATCTTCCTTCATTGCATCTCTAATCCAATACGGTTCCTTTCTATCTCTCTATTTCTTTTATTTCTATATTTCCTTTCATAGTTTGTAGTTTTTAAAACTACCCTTGCATAGTCAATTAGATCAACCCAGTTCTGTGTTTTATGTGCTATCTAAAATAACTAGATCAACACTGACAACCCAATTCATTTTTAGACCTTTCTTCTGTAGTATGAGTTCAACCCTATCAACCTTGTTCTATATTTTGTGAATATAGTGTCAACACTATACTTTATTTCAAGTTAAAATTAACCTCATAACTACTAGTAATTAGTTCACACATTTATTTTCTTGTTGTTTGCATGCTTAAAATAATTCACATAGTCTAATTAAGGTATTTTTAATTAATCATTTATTTTTACTATTTTTATTTTATGCACATAGGGCCAAATCACAAAAACATAAATAATCATTTTAACATTTTGTCTATCCTAGGCCAACCTAATTGGATTTCACCACTAAGGGGGAAACCAACTTGATGCTCTAGTGAAGTATAAAGAATGGTTAATGGTATATTATATATAAGCACCCAACACCCTTATCACTATAGTGTTTGAAGTGAGGGGGTAGGCCCCAATACCAAGCCTATATCATTTACACTATAGTCCCTTTTCATCCCTAACTACCAAAAACCATCCTTAGATTTTTATCTAGTACATTATTTACAAACAACTTCTAATAACATTACAAATAATTTCTTAATAATCTAATAAACATCTTAGGTTGAACAATTAGTTAGCTCTTTACTTTTCAAGTTGATTTCTTGCTCTTTGCTCAATTGTGTGTGCAAAAACTTTCATTATCCAGTGTTAGTGAAAGGTTTTATTTTGTGTGCCTTAATTGGATTAGCCAACATTGATCCAATTTACTATTTATTTCCTTTTAGCTCTTACTTTTCCAGATTAGCTACAAAAACTATCTTATTTTAGCTCATAAATTGTTATCATATTTCTCTATCTCCTTATTTGATGTACTAGGTCAACCCAATCAACCTTGTACCTTTTTTGTTAGGGTGTGGAGCTAAAAGCTTCACCTTAGGCAAACTTGGAGGATTTCTGAGCATGACAGTCACCGGTGTCGGCAGGCCACAACCGATGTCAGTCAGGGGAAGCACAGAAGGAAACTGGCATCGACAGGGATTGGCTAGCATCGGTCACCTCCAGTCAGGTAGGGACCAATGTCGGTCACCTGTGGTAGTCAGAACTGTTATTGACAAATAGTCAGTTAAGTGAACACATAGTTTGCATGATAAAGACTAGTTCAAGTCTTTGAGCTGCTTGTCTAAATTAATGTATGCATGAGATCTATATAATAGACTCATGGGCTATATTGTTAAGTGGAGAACTAGTAGAAGAGCTATGTAGAACTTGGAGAGTTCTTCCCATGGTGGAATCAAGTAGGATTCCCCATGTATGTAAGATCAAGTTTGATATGTAGGGTGTTGCAGGATCATGGAGGAGATCTACATGTGATAAGTAAGATCAGGTTGGTCTGCAGGGATGTGTGTATGCGAGGGTCAAATAGAGATCAGTGGGGGAGCAAGATCCAAGGTGACAACAATACATCAGGAGCAGGATCATGGTGAGATCTACTTAGAGTACCAGTTCGTACTCGATTGTATAGATGTACAATGAGGTGAACAACAAATTGTGTTAGCTGTGTGTTGTGACCTAGTGAGAGAAGATTACTCTTGAGGGAAGATTACTGTAAGCCCACGAAGTGGAAGAAAGAGTGCCACCTCTTTGTTGTAATTTCCTTCTATAATGAGTTGAATACAATTGTGTATTGCCTCTCACATTTTGTGTGTTTTCTCATTGATAGTTATTTGTTCTTCTGGTTATTTTCGCATGTTTAAGTTGCTTATACATTGGTAATCATGTGTGCTCTTAAATCTGACAAGTTATGTCAGAGCTTTGGGGAACTTCGGTCCTATCAAATGGTATCAGAGCAAGGTGGGACATTCTCAGAGCGAGTTTGACTAACAGATGGCCCAGATCTATTAAGTGTTGTTGATTACAGGTTACTCATAGGGGTTGTTGTTTGAGTGGGAGTATAGCAATGGCAGAAGAAGGTAAGCTAAGAATGAAGAAATTTAGGCACAAGATTAACACCATAAGGAGTGTGGTGGGTAGTCTTCAAGTGGGAGCTTGAAGAGGAATACAAGCCAGGATGCAAATTAGAAAGAGTACTGGTTTAGGTACAGGTACAGCTGTTTATCTCCAAGTGGGAGATTGTTAGGGTGTGGAGCTAAAAGCTTCACCTTAGGCAAACATGGAGGATTTCTAAGCATGATAGTCACCGGTGTCGGTAGGCCACAACTGATGTCGGTCAGGGGAAGCACAGAAGGAAACTAGCATCAGCAGGGATCGGTCGGCGTCAGTCACGTCCAGTCAGGCAGGGACCAACGTCAGTCACCTGTGGTAGTCAGAACTACTGTTGACGAATAGTTAGTTAAGTGAACACGTAGTTTGCATGATAAAGACTAGTTTGAGTCTTTAAGCTGCTTGTATAAATTAGTGTATGCATGAGATCTATATAATAGACTCATGGGCTGTATTGTTAAGTGGAGAACTAGTTGAAGAGCTATGTAGAACTTGGAGAGTTCTTCCCATGGTGGAATCAAGTAGGATTCCCCATGTATGTAAGATCAGGTTTGATATGCAGGGTGTTGCAGGATCATGGAGGAGATCTACATGTGATAAGTAAGATCAGGTTGGTCTGCAGGGATGTGTGTATGCAAGGGTCAAATAGAGATCGGTGAGGGAGCAAGATCCAAGGTGACAGCAATACATCAGGAGCAGGATCATGGTGAGATCTACTTGGAGTACCAGTTTGTACTCAATTGTACAGATGTACAATGAGGTGAACAATAGCTTGTGTTAGCTGTGTGTTGTGACCTAGTGAGAGAAGATTACTCTTGAGGGAAGATTACTGTAAGCCCACGAAGTGGAAAAAAGAGTGCCACCTCTTTGTTGTAATTTTCTTCTATAATGAGTTAAATACAATTGTGTATTGCCTCTCACATTTTGTGTGTTTTCTCATTGATAATTATTTGTTCTTCTGGTTATTTCTGCATGTTTAAGTTGCTTATACATTGGTAATCATGTGTGCTCTTAAATCTGACAAGTTGTGTCAGAGCTTTGGGGAACTTCGGTCCTATCATTTTTAGCCCTTATTTATTGTATTGGATTAACCCAATCGACCATGTATAGTTTGTAGCTTATTTTCCATCTTTTTCCTACCTCTATTCATTATACTAGACTAACCTAGTCAACCTTGTACAATTTATAAGTCATATTTTCAATTCTTGGTTGATCCAGTTGACCCTATATTGTCTTCTACTTTCCTTGTTCATTAATATAATTCCTTATCTTTCCATTTTTTTATTATTTTCATCTCATTTGAGTTGGAATGAATTCTCCTATTAGAATCTTTTTGGATATCTTGAATCCATTTGGATACTATATAGGATGCTCATTTCTCCCTCTCTTTTCTTCCCAAGAGCACCATCACTCTTGGGGCACCTCTTCTCCTCCTTCATCCATGAAATTTAATATGGAGAAAATAACACCTCAAGATGAAGTTGATGGATCTAAACCTTTCTATACTTACCAAAAAAATTCTCAAAATCTTCAAACTATTATGATAGTAATTGATACAAGTTTACTTAACAATCCCACTAGCAATCTATCTTTTTCTAATCCTCTCCCTAATACCAATTTAGAGAGTGCTCCTTCAAACACCAATCCACCTCTCGATACAACCCAAATTTTAGCATAAGTTATTCAAAAAATGAACATTATGGAAAATTCTAATACCAACCAAATGAAGCAACCTCAACAAAATCTAATCAATGTGGCTAATCAACCTCCAACTATTCATTCTCAATCTAATCCTAATTATATTCCTCCACCTCTTAGGGATGCCTCAAGTAATTTTATTCCTCAACCCATAATGAATAACAAGATGCTTCAAACTTTTCAAAATAAGCCTTTATCTCATTTCATTATTTCCATTGATATTGGTAACATATCTCCAACTATAAAATATTATGGGACTAAAGACCCTACCTCATTTCTTAAAGCCTTTGGCAATCTTTACAAAGAGTGTATCCAAACTAATACATTCACCACTACTAAACTCTTAGTCAAACTTTTATCAGTGATGTATTAGAATGGTATAATCAACTACCCCAACATTCTATTTGGTAACTTAAAGATTTGGTTAATCCTTTGGTTAAAGAGTTTTAACACAATGATCTTCCTAAAAAAATTCTTAGCCACTTCATCAATGCTAAACAATCTCCCATTGAATCGGCTCATGACTTTATCAAAATATGGAAATATTTATCTCATAAATCTAACCATAACATGACTAATGATAACTTATTCAAACTCTTCATCATGTATTTAACTCCTACTCTTCAATATAAAGTTTGAACCTTTTCTCCCCAAACACTTAATGAAGCTCTTGATTAAGCTAAGCATTAATAACTTTCTTATGAAGCAATTAAAACCTAATCCTAAACTACTTAAATGATATTTCAAAACATCTAATGCTATCACTAGTAATTCTCTACCAACCAAATGAGGAGTTACCAAAATTGATATTCCTTCACCATCTCATACACCTCTTTCGGTTCAACAAATGAAACAATTTTTATTGCCCTCAAAACCTTTTATCTTTCCCAATGCTCCTCCCAAGTGGTATGACCCTAATATATTTTGTTTGTTCCATGATGACATTGGGCATTCTCATGAATCTTGTAGAGGGCTCAATAATTTTTTTATCTCCTATATGCTTAGTGATTCATTCAATCATGAAGCTATGATCAATATTCATCATCAAGAATACACTATTGCTTCCTAAAAATGACAAAATTTTAAATATTCTACCTCTAATAACTACAAATATTCTTCTAATAATCATGAAATTTTCAAGGATGTCTAGACCAATATTATAACAACTCTCAATATATCAACACTACAAAGGTCAATTATCATCATAAACTAGCTCACAAAGATCTTATTACCAAGCCTAAAAATCCATCTTTAGAAGAAAAACTTCTTAAAGATACTACCACCTATAATGTTGATTTGGAAGCACCTGAGGAAAAACTTCCTCCATTAAATCCTCTAAACACATCTATAAATTCCAAAAATACTTTACCTTCTAAACCTCATGCTAGTTCTTCTAAATCACATTGGAATTTTCTTGAAGAACTCAACTCTATGCCTTGAAAAAGTCCTCTTATGGAGTTATTTCACACTTCATCCTATCATCATAAATTCCTTATGCAAAAAATTTAAAAAATAAAATATCCATCCTCCTTAGATGAATAATCACCTTATATTGATTCTAAATCTACTAATGTCAATACCATTGAAACCACATGTCCTTTCAATATCTCTATTCAATTCCTTGAGGAGGACATGATCAATGATGAAATTCTTTTTCATGCTGATGATCCACCGCTCTTTATTAAAATAACCATTAATACCACTCTTATCTAAAAATTCTTAGTTGATGAAGGCTATGGTATTAATGTGATATCCTTGTGACTTATACAACAACTTGGTTATAACAAGGATCATCTCAAGAAAACTCATCTTACTTGTCATTGTTTTGATAAGACAAATCAAAATCCACATGGTTATATTTGGATTCTATTAACCATAGAACCTTAGACCATTCAAACTAATATTATGGTCCTTAATCTCCCTTTATCTCACAATATCCTTCTTGGTCATCCATGGACTCATCAAATGAGAGCCATTACTTCTTCTGGTAGTCAATGTATTAAATTCTTACATAATAGAAAATGGTACAAGCATGAAACTGATCCCAATCCATGGAGTATCTGGCTTCTTAATCATAAACCTCAATATCATATTCCTACAAATATTAAGATTAACAGTGCTCCTTTTCCCTAGTTCATCAACATGAGTCTTTATTTACAAGTTACTCTTGAGAATTTTGATGATGGTGAGCCTAATGAATTACAACACACTTGCAATACTACCAAGTTACCTCCATATATTTCATAATGGATTCCTCCTTCTCTATTACAAAGAGACTGTACCATTCTTCTTATTGATGAGATTACCATCTTTACCCCTCCATGAAATGCTCAGGAACCTTATTTACCAGAAGATACCTTCACTTGCAATGATTTTGGAGTGGCTAAATTATTTCAAGATCCTCTCATCATGTCTCTATCTATATTAAACAATATTGGGATTTCAACTTCTAAAATTCCCCCTAATTCTCAAGCTTGTATGATTTTTCCAACATATGATTACAACTATATCATGTCCCAAGCTCATTCTAGAGACTTGGATGTCTATCATTACTAAAAAACTTTATCCCTAATCCATGATTTCAATCAGGATGTGCATATCATTTTTGTGGATCATACCTTTGATCTTGAAGGTCATGTTCCTTCCGTCAATCCTCTTATTGATACTCCTTGTGTGGTAGAACAAATTATGCCTTTTGAATATCCATAAGTTCCTACACCTTTGGATCCAATAATTTCATCAGATCCTTCTCCCATCACCAAATCCACTAACATACCAATCTTTTCTACTCCATCTACTTCTTCTAATTATGAAATTACACTTGATACCAAGGCCACCAATGTTTTTTAGATACATTCTAAGTTTTATCTCCATGAAAATCAAATTCTTAATCTTGAAGTAGATGTTGAATATTATGGTCCTCTTCCTACCTTGCCTAGTGATGAATCTATCTTGAGTTACTTCATGCCTGGGAACCTCAACTTCCTTGGTAGCATCATGAACTTAGAAAATTGGAAACTAAAACTCCTTGCTTTAATAACTTAATTGATAGCATTGATCCTAAAATAAATCCAACTTCATCCTTACCTAATGCACCATACCACTTTCAAGATAGTAATACCATGCTTATCAAAGAAACCACTCACATCGAATATGGTACCCCATCTTGTCCTCAACCAATTATAGTTTCTCAAGAACTTTTACCTATTGAACATGAAAAATTTAGCTTTCTTTGACAAATATCATGAGGCTTTCACTTGGTCCTATGAAGACATGCCTAGAATTGACCCTAGCATTGTGGTGCATAATATCATTGCTTATCCTAATACCAAGCCTATGCACCAAAATCAAAGAAATTTGTTTCTTGAATTTTCAACTCTATGTCATAAGGAAATCATCAAATTAATTGATGATAAATTTATTAAACTGGTGGATTATTTTGAATGGGTTCCCAACATTATTCCTATTCAGAAGAAAGTCACTATGGTTATTCACGTTTGTATTGATTTATAAAATCTTAATGTTTTTTGTCCAAAGGACAACTTCCTTTTGCCTTTAATATATTCCATCATTGATTCCATAGCTATTTACAAAATTTTATCTCTTATGGATGGTTTCTTGGGATACAATTAGATTCATATTGCTCATGAATACCAATATAAGACTACTTTCAACATGGAATGGGGCACCTATTGCTATGTCAAAATTCCATTCAGTCTTGAAAAATTTAGAGCCACTTATCAACATGAAATGACTCACATCTTTCATGATATCATTCATAAAATTTTTGAAACTCATGTGGATGATCTCATTGCTAAATCCAAACATCATAAAAATCATCTCTCCAATCTTGCTATCATCTTCTACCATCTCCTTAGATAAAAAGTTAGACTTAATCCTTACAAATGTGTCTTTTGAGTCACATTTGGTAAATTTTTAGGATTCTTAGTTTCTCTCCATATAATTAACATTGATCCCACCAAAATCAGTGTTATCATCAACATGTCCATTCTTCATTCTATTCCCAAAATTTGTACTTATTTATGAAAACCTGGGGTAATTAGATGATTCATCCCCAAAATGGCATATCAAATTCACTCCATTAATTCCCTTCTCAAGAAAATCAATAATTTAGAATGGATGGATCCATGTCAAAAAGCCTTTGATAACATGAAAGATTATTTGCTTCACCCACCTACACTTCATCCTCCTTCCAATGATAAACCTTTGATTCTATATACTCCTTCCATACCTATTTTAGTTGGGTCAATGCTTTCCTAACAAGATGATATGGCAAGAGAGTATGTTATCTACTATATTAGCTGAGGCCTCATTGAATATGAAACATACCATACCAAAATTTAGTATGATTACCTTGCTATCTATTTTGTGACTGAAAATCTTCATGACTACATGCTTTACTAGACTACTTATGTCATTGTTCATTCTGACCCCCTTCATCATTTATTCTCTAAATCATTTCTTCTTGGAGATAGAATTGGAAAATGGATGGTCCTCCTTATGGAATTTCATCATCATATCATCACTCAAAAATCTATTGAAGGGCAAGTCATAGCTGACCAACTTGCTACAGCTCCCATTCCAACCACCTTTTCTATTTAAGATAACCTTATAGATGAAAATGTCCTTTACATTGAAGGTATTAATTAATATATCTCTCTTAAAGATTAATTTTATATATTTATTACCAATCTTGAATCCAATAATCTTGAAGAATCTTCCACTCCCTTCGGTACTACTAAACCAAAGGTAGTTATCGAGGAGATTCCTGAAATTAATGTTGACTTGCATGAGGATACTTGGAACCTTCACCTTGTTGGTGTTAAATGCATTCAAGGAGTTAGGGCAAGTTTCATTCTCATTAGTCCTCTTGGAAAAATTATTCCTTTATATTTTTTCTTCACCTTTGATTTCACCAACAATATAGCTAAGTACAAAGCTCTTATCTTAGGCATGAGAGTTACTCTTGACTTAGAATTTCAATACCTTCATGCTTTGGGTGATTCTCAGCTTATTTACCATCAAGTGAGTGGTGATTATCAATGTAAAAATGAGAATCTTATCACCTATCAAATTACAACCACTCTTGCTAAGGATTTTACCTCTTTCACTATTAAGCCGATTCCTAGAGATCAAAATTCCATTGATAATTCTCTTTCCTCTTCAACTTCTCTATTTCATCCACATCAAATTATTTTTTATCCTTATTTTATTATACAAATAATAAAATTACCATCTTGTAATCAAACACTAGATTCATTTATCTATCATATTATGGTTTTTACCATTTGACAAAGCCCTTGGTATAAAGACATCATTTAATTCTTAGAACACCAAAGTTATCCTCCTAATTTATATTCTCATGAAAATACATACATTCATAAACAAGATTTCAAGTATGTATTTGGAAACAACATCCTTTACTATCACAACATCGAAGGTACCTTGCTTTTTTGTGTTATACAAGATGAATTTCTTCCTCTTCTTGAATAAGCACATGGGGGAATTTGTGATGGTAATTATAGTGGACATGCTACATCACACAAATGACTATGTATAAGTTACTTTTGGCCTACTCTTGAAAAGGATTCAATTGATTATGCTAAAAAGTTTACTCCTTTTCAAATTTATGATGATCTTATCCATTTACCTTCTATCAAACTTGAAACTATCAAATCTCCTTGGCCATTTTCCACATGGGGATTTGATCTCATTAGTAAACTTCCTTACTCCTAATATGGGCATGTATTTATCATCACTACTACCAAATATTTTACCAAGTGGGTAGAAGATATGCCTTTCATTAACGTCACTGGTCCTACCATTTACAAATTTATTCTTAACCAAATTATTTTGCACTTTGGCATTCCCCATACCATCATTTTTGATAATGGTGGTAATTTCAAAAATGAACATGTTAAATAACTTTGCAACAAATTGAAAATTAATCACAAATTTTCCATGCCTTATCATCCATAATGCAATGGTCAAGATAAAGCCACCAATAAAATTCTCAAAAAAATTATCCAAAACAAAATTTGTGAAACCCACACAGATTAGTATATTCATCTTCACCATGTACTTTAGGCCTATTGGACTAGCATATACACTACCATTGGGGCAACTCTATTTTCTCTAGTCTATGGTTATGAGTTAGTACTTCCTTTATAAATTGATATTCCCTCTCTTCATATATATCTTCAAGGAATTATTCTTGATGAATAATTGTGTGAAGCTCACCTTCATTCCCTTGATCTTCTTGATGAAGATCATCTTTTTGCCTTACAACACAACTGCCAATATAAGGCTCGTATTGCCAAACAACATAACAAATATGTTAAAATATGCACTTTTAATGTTGGTGATCTTGTCCTTAAACTATATTACACCCATGATAAATAAGGTAAATACATCCAAAAATAGTGGGGCCCATATTTAGCTAAAGACATTCTTAGTCTAAACACCTATTGTATTCAAAGTAATGAAGGCCATGTTTTCAAAGAGCCCACCAATGCTCAATTCCTTAAAAGGTACTTGCCAAAACTTTTATTTTTTGTCATTTTTTCTATATATATATCTACCATTTTTTTTTCACATTACTTAATCTTGGGTCTCTCCCTCTATAGTAGTTCCCTCTTTTTCACAAACCTTTAGTCCTCCCTTTTGGTCTTTTGGTTTTTTAATGTACCATAGTCTTCTTTATCTTCTTACATTTTCTCTTGCTTTTCACACCCCTTGGATTTTTCTTTTTTTACTTGCTTTATAAGACTGTGGATAGGACTCAACATTCCTCACAAAACCAACATCTTTATTCTATTTTTATCTTTCATTATTGCTTCTTGCCAATGTTGTTTTGGCATCCTTTGGGTTTTTATTTTATGAGTTTCTTTGTAAGATCATGGATGAGACCTGACATCCCTCACAAAATACTACTATTTCTTTATTTATCTCACTTTACTTTTCTCTTACTTGTCGGTACCCTCACAAGTTTCTCTTTTATGAGTATATTTGTAAGACTGTGAATAGGACCCAACCCTCCTCATAAAATTACCACCTTTTTATTATTTTGATTCTTGTTCTCAACTTTAGATTTTGCTTCTTTTACTAGATTAAATCTACACAACAATCTATGTTAACATGTTTTCTTCCATTTGCCTCATTCTCATTATAAGAAATCACACTTTACTATCATGGTATCCCTTTTTGCCCTTTGTCACATTTTTTACAATTTGAATTAATTAAAATTTGTTCCATATGTCACTCTTCTTGATTCCCCCTTCCTTTCATCTCCACATTAGATAAAACAAGGTTGAAGTCAAGATAGCACTTTTATTTTACATAGATTTACAAGACTCTTAGACCCCATGCTCTTTGAATTTCTCTCTCTTAGCAACATTATCCCAAGTATTCAAATGAAAGTCATATTTATCACCCATGTTTGGTTTTCCAAATCTGTATGGAGGAAGAATTAGAAAAAGCCATCAAAAAATTTAAAAGCCAAATCATTTGAAAAAAAAGGCAATGATATCTAAAAGGCAACATACAAATCTCAAAAGTCAATTCACACTAAAAGATATGATTACAAGCACATATCCTAGCTCTAATCATATCTCAAACTCCATATTTGGCCTCTTATAGAACCGAGGTCCTTTGGGGTGCAGTAGGTGAGTAGATTAGAATAGGGGATTTCAAAAAACTCTATGGTGCTACCTACTTTCTCATGTAAGTACCCAATCTTTATAGTATACCAATGACTCTATGAGGGGTCCTGGAGAATGGGGAACATGTCATGGGAAGGTAAGTTAATTTTACTTTTCATGCATATAGCCCTCATGGGATGATCTACATACTCCATTTGTTGACCCAAGACTTGTGTATCTAAGATAAGTTCTTCATAGTCCTTAAGGTTGAAAGTACTCTTGTTTTGACAAACCTAATTTGAGTGTCTTGAATTCAATAAAGAGTTCCTATACCTTTGTTTTTCCTTAATTTTCCCCTCCACCCATTTCATTTTCCCCCCTTGTTAAAAAAATTATGATTCTAAATCTATTTTCCCTTCTTTAATTCCTTCTTCTTCACCTCTTAAAAGCATGCTAGTACTAATTTATTTCAGTTCTATCTATCCTTCAAGAAAAAAAATGTTTGAGCAACAATGAATTTATTTTTTCTTTACATCATGATTTTACATTTATACACTTACTTTAATTTCATTTTACCATTTGTCATTATTTTTCTATCCTATTGTTATGGACACCTAAGTTTGTACCACTTTTCCATTATTGAGTGTGGTTGGCTTGTTACTTCTCACTCAGCAATGTTGTTTTCCCTTTTATGCACCTTTTTTCATTGTTGAGTGATATGTGTATTTTTACTACTCACTCATAAAAAAAAATTTACCATTTTGTTTAGTCTTTTACCCATTTATTTGTTTTTGTTTTCCATTCTATTTGACATGTGTCCCTAGTTTGACTTGGTGAATCTGCCTTTCTTACTTAAGGATAGTTTGTTTGAGTTTTTCAATCTTTAGTATCCTTGAATTTTTGGTTACTTAATTAAATCTTAATTTTAACTTGGTCATTTGGTCTAACATAGCACCTATCACCCTAGCTTGCCAAATTTCCCAAGTACATCCCATCCTCATAGCACCATCTATCTTAGCTTTTCTTGCATTTGTTTGTTTTTTATCTTTAGTTTTGTATTCTTGGGTCTGTTGAAAGCAATCTTTGTGCCCTACACAACTAAAACTAACAACAAAATAGACAACCATCCCATGATAAAGGTAAGTTAAGGTACACATTGCATTTACTTTTCAGTCATTTACTTTTTAGATTAGTTTCCTTTTTAGTCATTTACTTTCAATTATTTTATGCTTTAAAATACTACAAATTTTTTTTAGCATTAGCATTATATGTTATGATGTTATTTCTTGAAGCACCATCTCCTGTTACACCTTAGTGACACATGATGAGATTTGTGTGGGGCATATGTATACACAATATTTTTAACTTTTATCACATACTAATGCTTTACATCTTACAAGAACCCATCGAGACTCAATCTCTTTGAGTTCACGCCCTAAGGGGTGCATCAAGAAATGGGTGGGTATACCTTTGATGCTTTTTAGGATTATTATCCCATTTTTCCACATTATTACCAATCCATATAGATATTAAAACCATTCCCTAAGCTACTTCTCCTCCCTTGAGTACTCCAGTATTTTCCTCTTTCCATTCCTCCTTTTCTTATCTTAAAATCCTTTTAGAAAGTTGATTGTACTAGGTTGAATGGATCAACCTAGTACAGTTTAGGGTTATTCTTTACTTTCTTATCTTGTTAGCCCTTTGGCCTACCTAGCTTAGACCTAGTGATTTATCCCTGAAAACACATTGGGTTGACTGGGTCGACCTTGTATAGCTGACACTCTTGGAAGGATTTAGGGTAAGATACACCTATATATATAAGATCATTTTGGTCATTATTCATATGTGCAATCAAGATTTATTATTTTCTCACACTTCTTCACAATATGCTCTTTCACCATTCTACTTGAGGAGACTTGGCTTAGGTTTATTGTTTGGATAATCTAGTCTTATGGATAAGTCTTGGATGCTTTGGCCTTTTTTAGTTATCCTTACAAACCATAATAACCTCTTTCAAATCCTCTTTGGCCAAGGGAGAGATTGAGTCTTGATGGGTTCACATTCAGGTAAGTATATTCTAACTTTATTCTCCTCTCTTTTAGTAGATAGAAGTATCATAAGTGTTGACTTGAATAATACTATCTTTCATATTTTATGTATTAGGGTGTTACTCATACTTAGTTTAATCGAAGTTCCTTATACATGTTTGTTTTATCTAACCCCAACTTTGTGACACAAGCTTTGGTGTACAATAAATTAGATTTGTTTTCTTTTTATTAGAATAAGTGAAATGCTTTAAACCTTAGGAATCCATTAGGGTTGTTGTGTGATTGTGTTGGATTCTAAGCTTTGAAAACCTTCCTATCATGATGTGTTATGATAAGTGGTCCCCTAATTAGGTTTATAAAATCCCCATATTTGTCATGCTCCCATTTAACAAGTGTATCCCTAATCAAAAGTGTAGGTATGCTCTATCTTCTCTGAGCTAGGATTGATTTATATACATGATGCATTTTCGATTGCATACACTAACCATTTTGAATTACCTAAATCTTGGGTATTTAGGAAGAGTAAACCGATATTTTTCTTTGTTTTTTTGTTTAATATTATGTATTTAGGTATATTTTTTAATAAAATATAATATTTATAATAATATATCATATATTATAAATTATATTTCAAATATATATACTTTGTATAATTACTTTACTATATTTTTATATGATATAATAATATTATGAAAGAAACGATTGTAATATTATATGAGATCAATGGTTATATTGATCTAAACTTCTTACCTAACACAACATCACTTTATGAAAATAAAATAGTACATCCATTATTATGATTAGGTTGGTATATAACTCTACATCTGATGTGCAACTTGAATTAGCATTGTATTACAATTGATGTTGGCATATGACACTGATGGTCCATATTCAATCTTGTAGGTTAGATCCATACATGTTGCCAATATATTGGCACCTAGATAAATTAATATGGTTTAACATGTATACATGTAATTTAATGGATATCATACACAAAGGGCCCCATAAAACATTGTACTTGTCATTGATCCTCATCATTGTCACACATCTTAGTTTGAATTCTTTGACCACTTAAAAGTCTAATACAATATAAAATCAAATATCAAATAAAATCAGATATAAAATATAAGATACATATTATATTTTAATAGATATTTTTTAAATTTACATTATTTGTACTATATATGTTAAAAAATCATATCATATTAGATTATAAATTTACTATAATTGACACCCACATCGATTGTCTACTAGGCTACCACCTCACCTAGTAGACCAAGTAAGCTTAAGCCTAGTATTGGTCTTGGAAAACCAATCATCATACTCAACACTTTTGGTCTTAAATACCTTTGAAGCATATTAAATTTTAAATTATAATTATAAGAAAATATAATTATAATATATTAAAATAACACATGAATGGGATCTATGGAAAATATCTATCATCACATTATGTAGATAATGGTATTAATCCATTTTACATGGTCGCCTTCCACTCCTACACATTCATATTCTATAGAACTCATAGGTATTTCATGGTTGTTTTTCTTATACAATTTCTTGATGCAGTATTTACTTGTATAGTTTAAACTTTATGTTCATGAATTTTTATCATTATATTTGTATCATTATATTTTTAGGTATTAAGATGAATGTGAGTAGCACAAGATCTCAAATTTCTAGGTTTAATTCATCATTTAGGTATACCTATTTGCACTAGTTAGTCAGCCAAAAAGGTAATGCAGAATATGACAAACCTACAATTATAAAGGACACAAACAAGGTTAGAGTTTGCATGGGATTTGGATAAAATGCATTCAAGAGGTGTCAGATAACCCATTATCTCACCCAGGAAAACTTGACTTAATTCTTCAGACATTATCACACCAATCACCTATCACCAACTACACTTATTACACTACATATCTGCCAACTGTGAACTATTCAAAATCTTTTGATCCATAGACAAACCTTAGCAAGGTTCTTCCCAATATAAATTCCTTCAATGTAGTAATGGATTAACAATGATTAAATCCTTGGTATTTAAATTGGATTGAACTTATGATAAACAAGGGTGCTAAGCATAGGGTCCCTGTGAGAGTTAGAATAATATTGAAGGGAATTAAAGTTTTTATACAAGATTGATTGTCATAAATGTGAGTGTTGACATAGTGATAGTTATTATGGTATTAATATATTGAATATTTATTGATTTAATTTTTTTAATTACAGGGGTTCAAAGTATTCTATAATTGTTGTATAGTGAAGTAGACATGTTGCTTTCTAATCTAGAAGTAATTTCTCATTATCTCTATCTTTACTTTTATGGAATAGAACCATGAAAAGATCAATGAATACGAGTATTATATGAATTGCATTATTGAAACCCACATTTTACCAAATGCAGTGTTTGACATAAAAATACCAATGACACTATAAGTAAAATCCATATTTTTTGAATGAAATATAATCATAATGAATGTGCCAAACTAAAGCAAATTATTCCATGTCACAATAGAACTTATCAAAATAAATTATATATATCAAGTTCAATAGTTATTCTTAAAGATAAAATAACTTGTAATGAGAATATTATATACTATGGCCCCCAATAGGATTTCATGTTGAATCCCTCAAATCCAATAATTCCATCTATGAACCATTCTTAAAGGTTTTATTACAAAAATATCTATAGGGATTTGATTCAATCACTTTTATAAGAAACTAATCATGGAGAAAATAGTAAATAAATTTGTCTGAAGAATATCTCAACAAATGAAAGAGAAGATATTGCAAGGACATGGAATTTAATTTAAGAAACATTATTACTTTATCCATATTTTGCAAATTTCTTCACAAGCTCTCAATCTATGTCTGTAGTCTTCAATAGAAGCTTCAACTATTATTACTATTGGTTACATTTACAAGTAATAAGATATAAATGACACTAAAAATTTATAATTCTTCTACCTGATTTACATAGTATAACATTTTAAACTTTAACTTGGTAAATTATACACAAACACTTTTAAAAAATTTAATTAATTAAATCTAATTTATAGACAAGTACTTTTGGCATTTGTAACTTGAAACCCTATTAATTTTTATTTATATTATATTGCTTATGTTTTTAGAAATATATTGTGGTTGTTTTAATTTACTTGAGAAGATATATGAGGCTTTTCATTTAACATGTGTGTGGTTATCATGGTACTTATCCCATTCATTATACTTTAGGTGTTTTTTTATCAAAATTTATTCTTGGATAGTTAGTAATGAACGCATGAAATTTATAGTTTTATTTTGATGTTCATGGATGCATGATGATATGGATTATATAATATAAGATCTATTTTGTCCTTGCCATGTGTCTAATAAGACTAATACTAGTTTAGGGTTGAATAGGGTTATCGAGTCCCCATTGCCACAAGTCACTTGAGGATAACTATGTAGATATGTTGTGATGGTGTAAATCCTTTTGAGGTTTGACCCTCCCTCTAGAATTTCACATTTTTAGATTAAGAGCTAGATATAGATTTATGATTAAATTTGGCAAGTTTTGACCTTTGATAACTATGAACTCCTAGGGTTTCAAGTAGATCTATGCATGCCTTATTTCTTTTTCCATTTCTCAAGTCATGCTAAATGAAGAATAAAAATAATTGAAACTTGATTCTTAAACCATTGATATCAGGAAAACATGGCATTTTTAGACATGTAACACTTGCCTTTTTATACTATTTCTTAGCTTGTTTTGAAGGGAAAGCAACATGTGCCTACCCTATCTTTTATCTTACCTTAATTTTTTGTGCTACTCTTCATTTGCTTTGTGGAATTAAGTAATGAATCCATGCCATTTGCATCTCATGTTTTGGAATCATTAGAGGCCTTAGAAAATGGGTTACTTGGTTTATGAGCATAACCATTGTTAATTTCAGGTTGAACTTGTGAATCCACACTCTTTTTCCTTTCACTTTGTCTTGAGTTGGGTTCAATTTCCATTCTTATAGGTTATGTGTCATTCACTTCATTTATTATGTCATGATTTGATAACCTTGGTGAACAATGATTAGGATTGATTTATAGATAAGCATGATTTGACTTGATTTCTAGGGAAGTATTATTTCACTTGACTTCAAAATGAGGATGATGAGGGTTATCACTAAGGTTTGTGTTAAATTATATTTTTTTTTGGCATCCAAGTAAATTAGATTATCCAAATATGGACCATCAAAATTAGTTTGGCTCCATAAAATTTCCCTAATTAAGACAACATCACAAGGATGTTAGATAACTAATACAATCAAGTACAAATTTTGACCCACCATCAACAACACATTAAATAAAAGCAAAGATTAATTATTATATCAAATAGTAACTCACCCTAGAAATAATTTATTATGAGACGTAGAAGCCATTGATCAAGTGCAACTTCCATCTAAAAAATACTAATATATGTATGATTTTCATTGTCACATGTTGTAGCTTCTTTGGTTTTTCTTTGCATATGCATATTATGTTTAAACATTATATTATATATCAAACTAAATCATTATTTCCATAAATACATGTTATTATTTAGATGCAAAACTCTAAGAATTATAACTCACCTATGAAAGAAGTTGTCCCTAAGGAGTTCATTTTATAGATCATCTTCCCCAAGCTCATCACATGCAAGAAGTAATGACAAGTTTAGAACACTCAATATTAGCTTTGGGCTAACCTGATATTACAACCACAATTCATAAAAATTATGAGATACATACAATTTTGATCAAATCTTAAAACTAACAAAGTTTTGAAAATGCGGTTGGCATTTATACTTGTGGATAGGTATCTAAAAATTTGTAAGAAACATAAAAAACCTATGTTTTTTTAGTCCTACCATCCAAAATTTCTCAATTTTTTGACTTTTTCTCCATAGCAACACTATTTTTTTTTAAAAAACATTAAAATTCATATTATTTTTCAAGAAAATTGAAAGAAATATAAATAAATCAAGTTTTCTCAATTATTGATCAATAATGAACATAAGTTCCATACTTGAAAAATGTTACCCAAAAATCCATAATATTCCTTGGTGAACACCCTTAAATTTCCCTACATTTCCTTGCCCTTATATATTTGAACTTTTGTAACTTGAATTGTAGCACAAAATGTCATATAAAAAATAGGTGTTTGAAAGTTCCAATACCTCATAATCATATGAACTTAACATGCTGATGTGGGGGCATCCTATAAGGACCCCAAATTTGTTTCAATTTTTATCTTAATATGGTTTATTAGGTGTCTAATAGGTTTTATAGGTTTTAATTTTTCATAAGGTGGAGTCTATATAGTCCAAAGGTGCATAAATTTTGAATTTTGGCTTTTCCTACCAAAAACTCCTTTTAAAGAATTTGAATCTTGTTAGGCCTTTTTAAGGAATTTTATGCATATGTGAAGGTGGAAAGATGTAAGAACATGTATAAGGGTTTTAACATTGTAAGAGGCCCACAAAGGTGTTTTTGAATCCATTGTCATGGTTCTAGACACTATATATTATGTAAAAAAATCAAGAAAATGCAATTTAACCAAAAGACCTATTCAAAGGGAAAGATTCAAGAATTAGTTATGCATATTTTTAAGAGAGATAAGAGTAAATTTTGGTTTTAGTAACCTAATATTAAATTTGAGGTAAGGGGATGAAGGTATTGACAAGTTTTATATGAAGGGAGTTTGGATGTTTTTGTAACCTTTGTTGAAAGAATTAACACAAACCCCTATTTTGAGGTCATTGCTTTTGTTGTTAATTGTATGGATTTTATTGATGAAATAATGAGAGTGGAATTGTTTCTAAGTGTGATTTAATTATAGTGCATGTTTTCTTAATAGAAACTTTGTAGAGATAAAGAAAGGAAGAACCCCTATTTTGTAGATTCCTCATATAGGCCCCTGTATATGAGTTGTCTAGTTTTGTTACAATTTTTGTTTACAAAGTTGATGATAAAAATAAATTGATAATGGTTTTGAATGTTTATTTAAATATTTTTGAATACTTTTTTATCTTATAGTTTCAAGGAGACCTTTATCTTTTAGTCTTTGTGAAGATAGACCCTATTTTGGTTGATTAGTTGCTCTTATTTATAGATTGAGTTTGTGTGGTTAAAGGAGATAGAAATTGGGAGTGTATTGTTTAACATTCCTCAAGGATTTTTTTTACAATTACTTTCAATAAATATTTAAGAGATCATTATTATTCAAATATATGCACAAACAGACCCTTGATAACTGTGAGAAGCATTGTTGATTGGACTGTAGAATTGCTCCAAGAATAGAAAAGACCATTATTTCAAGTTATAGAGGCTTGGGAAATGTTTCAGTAAGTGTATTAAATTTTTATAATATTAATATATTCTTTATCTTTCTTGGTATGCATTTTTATTCATCTATACAGGAAAATGAACCTGCAGACACTCTATCTTACTACACAATAAGGTATGCATTGCCTTGGAGACCTATGACAATGGATTAAAAGTGTATATCTAATGGTTATTAGAATTTAACAAGGTTAATATATTCATAAAAAATATTTCATGGTTCTTAGAAACACATTGATTCATTCACAATTTAATTTTATTTACCATCGACTGAGATAGAGTAATGAAAACCCTAAACTAGGGTTTCAAGCATATCTTGAGTTTTAATTGCCAAAAATTCTCAATTTTTTTTAATATATTCAATTTTAAATTTACCTAATTGAATCACATGGTATTAAGAGTTTATTGATCCATTTATATGGATTTGGTGAATGAGTTGTGTTTAGGCTTGAGGAGGCCTAATTAGAGAGGGCTAGTAGCTAGAAAGAGGGTCTAGGAAGGGAGTTAGACCACAAAATTTTATACATAGGTGTAATTTATTAGGGTAAATAGGAATTATTATTTGGATTTCTTTAATTTATGGTATTTTTTCCTTACTATGCATTAATTCCAATACAAGAGCTACTAAGGATTGTGTGTAGTGTATGCAAAGATATGTAGGTGGGTGAATTATTAATTGAAGAGTCTTGTACTTGGGAGAAGAGTTATAAAAGGTCATAATAATATTAGATAAGGTACAATACCATTGAACATAGATAGTGAGATTGAAACTATTGAGTGACCATGAATTCAAGCAACCAAATTCAATATGTGTGTGTGTGTGTTAGAATAAGGCATAGAGTGAGAGTTTTAGTGTTTGATCTACATCACATGCCTTCTTCATAGGATCCAAACCGTGTAAAATGAGATCCAAGTATTATAGGAATCCAAACATATAAACAACATGTTTTTTTAGAAACATTCAACACCTTAAATCCTTTCATAATCCAAAGTCCATGAGCTAATAAATTTAAGATGCAAAATATCTGAATGAACAATAAATTAATAATTAGAAAATGTTAAGAATAAATATGGATAAAATCATCTTAAAAAATATAAGACTTACTTGGTCACCAAATGTGAGAGGAATTAAAACATGTGTATCAATAACAAGGATGTTTTCATGTCCTTTTGTAGTTATCACTGACCCATCCAAATAATGCACATATTTAGACATTACATGGAATCACTGAATTACATAGAATTTTGGTATCTCTGGGAAATAAAATTATAGTAGATTTACAATGTTGAGAAAGCATATATCTAAATCAGTGAGCTCCTTTGGCTAAGCAATGGTGAGTAAGGGTCATCCACACCATCAAATCACCCAAGGCATGATCCTAGGCTTAACCATTTAACTCTCTGTATCAAGTATCTAGAGGGATTTATACCTTGGTGGATAGATATAAGATACTATTATCCTTACCAGTTGGACTACAACCCTTTCAATATATATATATATATATATATATATATATATATATATATATATATGATAAGAAACATAATGTGCATTATAGAGTGTTATAAAGTGTGGAAAGAAATATAGATTATTCAATCTGATTGATTTATAGAATTTTCCATTCAATTTAAATTCAATGGAATCACTCAGAATTCAATTTGATTATTTTTTAGAAATTTCCATTTGTTGGTGCCAATTTAAATTCAATGGGATCATTGACTTCATATGCTTAATAGTTATTCAATAACCCATAAATTGCAGTTAATATTTTGGGATTTATTAATATTTTCTAGTATACGTATTTAATATTTAAAACAAGTATAGTGGGCAAGAGGTAGAGTTTGGTGTATTATTTTATGGATAATATGTTGATAACTTTAAATATTAAGAGTATGCAATCAATCTTAAGCTCATTCTGTGATTCTTTGAGTGTTTTCAAACCAATATGTAAATCTCTTTGGAAGCTAATTGTATTGTAATGCACTAAAATTAATTAATGACATTATAAATACTAGAGGTGATATGATGTACACATCATTTTTTAATTTTTATTTGGTCCTGATTACCTTGATTCATGTGAAGGAAAAAATAATATGTGAAATTCTAGGCCAATTAATGGATATAAAATAATATTATTATATATAGTATTAGTTAAAAAACTTACATGTTATAAAGTTTAAATTTGAAAAGGCAATAAATATAAATCATAGGGTGTTGTTGATTGGTCACAGGCAGTTGAGATTAATCAAGATTTAAATCAATATAAAGCTAGAGTATCCCTTCAATACTAATAAGTAAAAATGATAAATTATAAAATATTGCATCCACTATAATGGTTTAATAAGGAGACATGAAGTACAATAATTTGTAGACACTATTTCTGATTTATATAATACTTCAGTCTTGTATACTTGGAAAATACATATCATGGATGTACCTTTCGCTTCTATACCTTTCACACTACCAAAAGGCCCACATACACTATCTCTTTATTTATAATTAATTTTCCCTTAATCTGACTAATGTTATTCTAATGATCTAGGCCTTCTATCTTTCCCAAAATGTAATAAACCTACTTATCTTCCATCTCTACAAGTTATGAGCCTACACTTGTTTTATAGTTATCCTAACACTTTCATCCCAATTAGATGCCTATGTCGATGCAAGTGTCATATCCCAGTGCAAGTGTCTAGTGCCATAAAGTTATCCAATTTACAAACAAAATTTATACCTATGGTCAACTTAAGTGTTTTTATGCAAGATGTTCTCCAAATGTTTTGGTATAAATATAAGATCAATCCTCATTCATTCCTCACCTATAAACTTCTTACCTTTCTTAAGGCAACTTGCTAAAAGCACTCAATCAATCATTCAAGTGAGAAAATCTTCCCCTTTTCTCCTATTTATATATTACTCATAGGGACAACATATCTATAGGTCGAAAGTATTGAAGGATCATTCCATGAGCCATATTTTCTAATTTACAAGATAGGTCACTCTATGTACTTACTTATCACACATGCATGATTCAAACATAAGCTAACATGTAGGGGAGAAATAAATAAGTCTAAGGCCCTCTTTAGATGATTGAATTTGTATGCAATTCTCATTGAAAGAGGGGTCTTTAGGTAATCTTGACACTATGTTACCACTAACTCATTTTTCCTATAACCACTATGAAGATGGAGAACTAGGGTTTTATAATTTGACAAGGAAAAATAGTCCATTACCTAGATTTGAATGCATCAAAATGAAGGCAACATAGAACCCAGAAGCATCTAGGTGATTGTATCTAGTTTTAGTAGGTATTTCATATTGAACATGTACATATAAGTTAGATGGTAGAGTTGATGTAACCATCCTAGATTGATGTAAGTGTCCATGGTTACATAGCTACAATTTCTAGAATCGGGAAATTGATCTAGAATTTAGATCCAATCTACTTTATACCTATTCCAAATCTATATCTATATTAGTATCAAAACCAACTATGTATCTTATTTTTATTATCATTACAATATCTAACATAATTTTACTTTCTATTTTTAGTATATCTTAGCTTAATAAATTTAGTATATGTTTATCTGAGTTTTATAAATGATTAGCCTACTTTAGATATAGTCTACCATATTTGTGACCTAATCTATCTCTACCTCTTTAACCCTAGATTCTCATATCTATATTTTAGGATTAAACATTCGGTGAACCCAATCTATGTCAACTATGGTTTCAGTTCAATGTTTCAAATTCTTCCATATTTCATTTGGAAGCAATGGAACATCTTAATCAAAAGACTCATTTTAAAATGGAAGATAAAGAAGCACTAGTTACTCATCTTAATAATAACAAGGGATTAATAGATGAATTTTTATATATTACAAGAGATGAAATAAGTAAGCATGATAAGGTTAAGGCTTCCTCACCTAGTGATGGATAATCCTTAGAGGGTACTACAACTGATTCCATTCCACCCAATCTACCAACATCTAGGGGAGGTATAGATAATGCTTTCCAAATTTTGTTTCCTAAAACTACTATTGCCACATCATATGTGGGAAACCTTGATAATTCAACCTAATTTATGATTTCAATGCCTATATCTACCTAACCTATGGGTACACCTCCTTTGGTGACTTCTAAAATATCTAACCTAAAATACCAAGAGGTGAAATCTCTTGTCAAAACTATAAAAAAATTGTAAACTAAGGTTACAAATATTGAATAAAATTCAATTAAATATCATCATGTTATTGATTCACAAGAGGTATTTCACAATATTATTGCACCAAAGATATTTTTGTACCCCTTTCCAACTATATTTGTTGCATCTAAGTTCACATTTTATGATAGCAAGGATGATCCTAAACAACATCTTTGCTATTTTTATTCGGCATGCCTTGATTATGCCTCTAAAGATAAACTTTTAACCAAATTATTTTCAATGAGTTTAAAATAGTATGCTTTAAGGTGGTTCTATTATTTATCAACCCAATCATTAAATGCCTTCAAAATCCTTGTGGATCAATTTTTGGCACACTTCTCTATTAACATTGCTAAAAAGGTTTATTATGCCCAAATTGCAAATATCAAACAAAGAACCAATGAACCTAGTAATGAGTATGTATTGAATTACATGATAATGTTATTTAAAATGACCAATCCTATGGAAGATAAAGAGATTCAATATATTTTCATGTAGAGTTTATTTGACCCATTACATCAGTATATTATTTTCAAAAAATTCAAATATTTTGATGATTTATGCTATATTGTTCATGACCATGAAATAAAATTATCTCATTAAACAAACTTAAGTATGTTGAAAACACATCGACTACATATACATCAAATCCCAAGTTTATTATCAAACCAAGTTATAAGGTCAAAACTCTTGAGCCTAAAATAGAAAAAACCACCATGGTTAATGTAGTGTCATAGAAACCTAATCAATTTGTGTTATACAATGCACCACAAAGATAGTTTTCATGCTTAACTAAGTCTCTCACTTCATTACTCCCTTAGCTTATAGAGTGTCATCTTATATCTCTCCCTAATCTTATAGAGGTTGACTTGAGTATACATCTACCTAAAGAGTATGATGCAAATGCTTATTATGACTATCACCAAGGCCCCAAGCATTCTACGAATAAATGTTTTACCTTAAAGAATAAGATCTAAGACCTTATCAATGACCAAAGATTACATATGATAATACTCCAAAGGAATCAAGTTCACAACCTAGTGAACACCAAAAATAGAAAATATTTAATAATCCTTTGCAAGACCATTCAAGGAAGAATACATAAATACATATGGCATATAATGCACATCCTCTTCCATCACATTATGAGTACCCATTGGATGGTATTATTGGTACCAATACATGTCATATACCTCCTATATTTCATAGACCTTATATTTCTATTGATGATAGTGAGATTAGGGATGATGACTTAGATCTTCATTCCTTATTCATTCGAGCATACCTTAATCACCAACCTATACATAGTGTTATGATTAATAATGGTAAAACTGGGAATGTTTTTACTATGATATTACTTATGCATCTAATTTATACAAATTATGATTTGTATCCTTTGACTATATCAATAAGATCTTTTAGTGGGATCTCACAATGTGTTCTTGGTGAGATTAACTTACCTTTACAAATGGGTATCACACATGTGGCTACTACCTTCTCAGTTATACCTTCCACAGGTTTCTTTGATATGTTATTGGTATGACCTTGGATACATACACTTCAAATAGTACCTTTTATAGTGTATGGGTGTGCTAAATTCATTCATGCTAATTGGGTAATTATAGTTTCTAGAATTCCATATGAACATCCACTTAAACAAGAGAAATTTATACTCATGCTATTGTATATAAAACCTCCTAAGTTTAATATTTTGTAAAAGTGTAAGCAACCAACAATCCCATTTCCTAGGTAGTCATTACTTGAGAAACCACTGCATTATAGATCCATAATGGTTTCATGAAATCCTCATCTACTACACACTATATTCAGATATCCACAACACCTACACATGTTCATATTACTATTTTTCTAAAGAAACCATAGACCATACAATGTTGGGTTCCATGAACCACTACTCTTATTATTAATTCACAACTAGAGAGTCTTATTATTCATATGTATAATACTACAATGATAAATATTTCACCTATACATACTCTTTGGAAGTATCACCAATTTATGTCACTATATCCTAGTGGGGAGATACCTATGAGAATCCATTGGATGATATCATAATATAGTCTTTTCCTTTCACATATTCCAAAAATACCAAATAAATAAATTAATAACTTCAAAAACCCAAAAATATTATTAACATTTACATGTTTTATTAGCTCCTTAGAATATATATTTTTAGTTCCATGTTGGTAGATGGTATATCATTTATTTATATATACATGTGTTTCACACATATTTTGAGTGTGATACAAGCATACATAAATACATGACCTATGCACTTCAGATGTTAAGTATTCCCTCTACTCATGTCATGTCTATATTGGGGGCATTTGCTTCTTTGATCTTGATATACCCAAGTTATATCATTCTATGGTAATTTTACATTATCATGTTTGAGCTTATGTACTTACACATGCCTTTATCCATACTTAATATTTTACAAAGTACTTGATAATCTGTGTAATTAATATTTTTTGCTAACACATATGATCAATGGACTAGTATGTTATGTTTATCTTGGTTTCTTATGATTCCATTCATGAACTTCCTTGAGTATCTTGGCTTGTTATTATCTTACTTATTTTGATCATTTGAATATGCTCTATTATTTATGGCCTATATGCATTTGATTTTATCTTTGACATTTGAATATGTAATTGTTTATTGTATATTGACATTTGGATGTGTAATTATTGATTTTTTAGACATTTAATTAAGTCATGTCATTTTGATTTTGTGACATTTGAACATGTCCCTTGTTTAAGGTCTCTTTAGACCATTGTATTTTTAATTTTTTTAGTGCTCTTTTGTCTATGCTTGATTGATTTTTGATCTTGTATGGTTACTATCTAGATGTTTCCATGATCTCTATCATGAATTGTAGGCCTTAATGTGATCATATTATTTTTTCTTCCATGATATATCTACCTAGACATGTTCCTTATATATGCTACAACATTAATAGTTTAGATGGTTATATTATCCTTTTGAGGTAAGATAACTACTAGTTTCTACTTACCTCACCTCAAAGGGGGGCGTATTAGTGGGGGAAATCCATGGAGGCATGAATTCCACATTACTTTGTAAATTTATATTATAGTGGGGGCATGTTTTTAAAATAGTTCTCCCTATTTGTAACAGTTTTAGATTCAATGGGGACATGTTTTGGAAACATTTTCTCCACACTTAGTATTCAACTTACCTAGGTTACAGTGGGGGCATGTTTTGGAAACATATCCTCAACATTGGTACTTATATAATTTTTTAAATTTATCTATATGTAGTGGGGCCATGTTTTGGAAACATTTTTTCCACACTTACAATAGTTTTTAGTTTTATATTATAGTGGGGGCATGTTTTGGACACATGTTATCAACACTTACATAATTTTGAATTGACCAGATTCATAGTTATATTATTGAGATAAATATTTGTGATAGAATTCTATATATTGGTACCATTGTTATACATTATTTCATCATGATACATATCTAAGGTTAATGTTCTATGAAATGTGCACCTAATATTGTAAAATCAAATTAGTTTCATGTTTTAAACACTTTTAGGGACTATCATCACCTACCAAGTTGGACTTTATTGAGACAATATACTATAGTATTTGGTTCACTTTTTTGTATGATTGAGGTGATTAAGTCACTCAATCTTGCCAAATTTATAGTTTGGACTTGATTACATCATCCAACCTCACTAGTTTTATAGTGTGAGTTGACTTGGTTCACTCACACTCACCAAGTTATAAGCATGATTGGGTTGTAGGTTTAGCTAATCTCAATTGCCAAGTGGTAATTCACATTTTATCCAAGGTTGTGGGAATGTGTCCTCAAATCTCTTTTTATCTCTTCATATATATGCACTTTTCAGATTTTATATTTGTCCTAATCTCATCTCTAATGATTTATAATGATATATCTTCTCAAACCAAAATTTAAAAAATGCAAGATGATTGCATCGATACATAGGTGTACTCCTAAACCTTGCTCTCTTTCAATTTCAATCATTTCAATGCTTTAAATTTAAAATTATATTAATTGATTATATACTATAACATTATCTTAGTTACAAGTAAATCAACAAAAAATAACTCAAACAAAGGCAAGATGTGACGTCCAGGTACATATTTCTTCTCTTTTAAACTAACAATTTTATTACTAGATTAAAGGGAGGAAAATCTAGACACTAATTCTAAATTATATAGCACCTCAATATTATACACTTGAAAACTACATATCATGGATGTACCTTAAGCTTATATACCTTTCCCATTTCCAAAAGGCTTGCATACACTATCTATATGTGCCTAATTTATTATGTCTTAGTCTAACCAATGTCATTTTAATGACCTAGTGCTTCTATCTTTCCCAAAATATTATAAACATGCTTATATTCCATCTCTACAAGTTCTAGACCTATACCTATTTTATAACTATCCTAACACTTACATCTCAGTTAGACACCTACATCAATGTAAGCGTCATATCCTAATATAAGTGTCTAGTGCCCTAAACTCATCTAATTTACAAACAAAACTTATACCTATGGTAATCCTAAGTGATTTTATGTGAGATATTATCTAAAAATATTTGTATAAATATAAGATTATTCTCATTCATTCCTCACCTAACAACTTTTTACCTTTGACAAGGTAACTTACCAAAAGTACTCAAGTGAGAAAAGGTTCCATATTTTCTCCTATTTCCATATCATTCCTAGGAACAACATATCTATTGGTTTGAAGTATTAAAGGATTTTTTCATGAGCCACATTTACCAAGTTACAAGTTAGTTCATTTTATGTACTTTCTTATCACACACAAGCCAACACATAAGGGATAACTACATAAGTCTAAGGCCCTTTTTAGAGTATTGGATATGTAAGAAATATTCATTGACAAAAGAGTATTTAGATAATCTTGACACCATTTTCACTAACCCATTTTTCGTATAACCACTATGAATATGAATAAATAGGGGTTTCTCATTCGATAAGGAGTGAGAGTACATGACCCAAATCTAAATGTACTAGAGTGAATATGACACAAAACCTAAAATCTTCTATGTTATCACATCTAATTTCAATAGGTATTATGTACTAGACAAATGCATCTAAGTTAGATAGTATCATCGATGTAACCATCCCATATTGACATATATTTAGCTATAGAGGTACAATTTACATAATCAAATAACTAGTCCAAAATTTAGATCCAGTCTACTTTTTACCTAATCCATATCCAGATCTATATTACCATCAAAACTAGATAAGTATCTAGTTTTCATTATCATTACAATATCTAGAATATTTTTACTTTCTATTTTTATCATATGTCATCATAATTAATTCAATATGTGTTTATCCAAGTTTCACAAATAATTGGCTTACTTTAGAGATAATCTACCATCCTTGTGCCCCAGGCTATCTCTACCCATTTAACTCTAGATTTTCATATCTATATTTTAAGGTTAAACATAACTCTAAAACTATACATGATTACAATATGTGTATTTCAAAATAACCTTATCAACATTGCAAAGGATGAAAATTTAATGGTTTAAAACTCAATGAAAGAATTTGTTGAATTTTCTTTTCAATCTAGGAGAAGATTCATTCCCACTGAAGAATAAAAAAGATCCCATTGGTCAATACCCAATTCCACATTAGTAAAAAATTCCAAAACCTTATTGTTATAACACACATTATATTTGAAAATTATATAAGTAATCCTCTCGAAGTTAATTTATAATCTAATTATTTAAGGGTATTCATTATAAGATACATGTGAATGATTATTTCAAATATGAGATAATATGACCTAATTTAGTCAAAAGATGCAAAAAAATGTCTTAAACTAATAGAATGCCTTATTAAATGGATAAAGTTTCTAATACATTTTTAGTAAATAA
>JARHVA010002120.1:2605000-2745000 GCA_037957365.1 Torreya grandis | reverse complement strand
CACCACATATAACACTCTTCCAAATTAGTGCCAATTAATTTTGGTAACCATCCATAGTATTGTATATAATTAAGATTTGGTTATTCTACCCACATTGCTCCTATAAATTATCATTTGTTATTTTTGATCACCAACTATAGTGGTCATACAAATTAGTGGTTGTTAGTTTTTCTCCATGATCTTATGGCCCTAGGGACATCATGACTTTATAGCCATACTTGTGTCGAAATTGAAATTATATGGTTTAAACATATAAACACCAAGCCTAAGCTGGTAAATTCATTTTCACTAATAGTTTTCCAAACAATGCATTTTTCTAATTTTTAGATAAAAAATGAAATGTTTTGGCCATTGAGCATGACCCCTCTCTAATGTGTGAAAAAAATAGAACCTTGTCTTAAACATGATATATATTTGTCACACATAAGTCTTTTTTAGTGAAATTATTTTTCACCAAGTCTATGAGCTTTGTAGTGATGTAAAATGTTTATAAAAATTTGGCTCAGTGTTATTGATATTATTATTTCTTCAACCACCTCCTTAATAGTTTACAATTCCATCTACGATAAATTTCACATACACAAATATTTCTTGATGATTTTTTTGAAAATTTCATATTTTAATGAGATAAATGTAGTGGTATAGTTATATTCTTAATTTTGCATCAACTATAATATATTTAATTAATTTAATTTATTTATAAACTTTGTTAAGGTTTGTCCAATCATTTATCCATGATTTTTCACTTGTAAATGGGTACTCATTATGGCACATTATTTTTTGGGACCAATAATGAGGATAATTTCTACTTGAGCACGTTGAATAATGAATTAGCTCTCTATTATTTTTGACAACTTGAGTAGTGGATTCATACTACTCATGCCTGATCATATGATAAATATTTTTTAATATCTTAAGTGTTTTACTTCATTTTTTTATTTTTCATGCCCTTGACAAGTGGCAAATAATTATTTGGATTAACCACCGGCCACCCAACATTTGTGTAGCTTTTGGTGTTTGAGAATTGGGGCATATACACTCATATAGTATTTTATATGAGGGTGATTTTTTGCATACTAGAAATAGTTTTTATGTTCAACACTGTAAATTTTCATAGATATCCTCTCTAATTTATACACTATGTGGATATTACACTCTAAGCTTCACCAACATGGATCATATCACTATAAGCTCTATAATAATTAAAATATCATTGTTATAGTATATTTATAATGCTAAAAAAAGATTAAAAAAAGTGATGGAAATGAAATGTAAAACATATTACACATGAAACATTAAGCATAATAATGAGAAAGGGACCATTTAAAATAATGGAATTATTACTAGTCTAATTCCACAAAAAGACTATCATAAGTCTACATCATTCAAAATTTTCTAGTTCTGAATTCTATCCAATGCATCATGTGGGGAATAGATATAAATTATTACCATACATGTAATATAATTTATGTGGAATTTATGAAAATTATTCTTTTTCTAACATTCTTTCTAATATAGATTTGGGGCCATAAGTTTAGAGTATTTAAAATTGTTATTAAAATACTTAGAGGAACATAAGTTATCATGGAGAAACCTGATATGGTTAAAAATCCATTGGTTGAGGTAACTGCACTTACCTTCCAGTATGTAATTTAAGAAATTACAAGATGTTAAAAAAAAATGACCTTCATAGATAGAATTATCACCACCACTATATCCAAAAATTATACACAATTTTTTTTTATACTCATTAGATAATTCTTCATTCTCCAACACAACTAAACCAACCATCCAAAACTGGGAAATAATGAGACAACAAGAACAAAGACTCAAAATTAAAACTTGCATTTGAATTAAACTTCAAGACTTATCACTAGAAATTTTAATACCTTTTTCCTTGCACAAGACCTATATTTATTATTTATCAACTATGAAGTCTGCCAAGAATCTTAAATGAACTAAAAATGAGAAGAATAAATGTTTGAAGCAATTCAAATTCTAGATTTTCTATGGTGATGAAACCATTGGTGTATGTAAACTAGTAGTTTTAAAACTAACAATACTAATTGTAAATGCTACAATCGAGGTCATTTTATTTTCAATGTTTTGATCCACCACTTAGGCTCATCATCAGGACAAATATGATGCCTAGAAGATTTAATTTAATTTGAAACACATAAATACAAATAATTCTAAAAATTTTCAACTATATCTGACTAACTCTTTTGGATGATAGGAAACCAAGTGCAATTAATTAATAAACCATCATCTTGATTTAAATAATTATTATTTTTAATTATTTCAATGGCTTCTCTTATTCTTATTTTGGACTAGTTGTTTGATTTAGCCAAAAAAATTGAGTTAGAGAGGTTAATCAGATATTTGGTAGCCAAATAATGTTCCACTAATGTTAATTTTTGAGTTCTACTATGTCTAAGGTTAGCTTAATGTTCTTTAATTTGAGTGCCAATCAATCTATTAGTTTCCCTAATGTATGATTTACCACAAGCACACATAATATGATAAAATCATTCAAGGAAATTCAGTTTAATGGGATCCTTCACTAAATTGAGGATCTTTTTAAGACTATTAGGAGGAGAGAAAATAATGATAATATTTTTATTTTCCAAATGTTTCACAATTTTATTCATAACTCATTGGATGTAAGGTAGGAATACCTTATGATTTTCATTGTATTCATTATTAATTTGTCTTCTTTTATTTATTTCTACTTTTATGAAAGCTCTATTGATTTTCCATGTAGAATACCCATTACTTTTAAAAACTTGCCAAATATGCTCCTTTTTTTGTTCAATAATCTGAGATATTTATAGCTCTAGTTTTTAGATTATTTAAGATGCCCATTTTATGACTAGGATGGTGATGAGAATTTGCATGAATAGATTGGTTGGTATGATTTTTATTTATGTATACTTTATGGGCTATTTGACCATCCTACTTTTTAATTACCATCACATCCAAAAATAGAATGGAATTATTTTCCTAAATTTATATAGTAAATTTTATTGAATATGATTGTCTATTGTGTTCAACAAATTGATCAAGTTTCTCCTTACCATGAGGCCAAATCACATATGTGTCATCAACAAACCTAATCTATTTATGCAATTGCAAAGGAGATAAACTAAGTGTTTTTTTTCAAAGTTCTCAAAATACAAATTTACTATAATTGGTGAGAGGGTGATCCTATTGCCTTGCCACATGTTTTCTCATAAATAATTCCTTGAAAATTGAAAAATGTATATTTAAGGCAAATGTTGACTAGTTTTACAATTTTTAGGTCTATTAAATCTTTAATTACCTTGATAGCTTCCTCAATAGGAATCATTGTAAAGAGAGATACAACATACAAGCTTAGCATAATATCATATTCATTTAAATGCAATTTATTTATCCTTTCTATGAAGAAAGTGACATCTTTGACATAGGAAGCTGTATTTCCAATCAATGGTTTTAATCTTTTAGCCAAAAACTTAGCCAACTTGCAAGTAGGTGACCCCATTGTGTCAACTATAGGCCTAATTAGGTTTTTGGGCTTGTTTATTTTTGGAACCCCATATATTCTTAGCTAATTCACACCAAGAACTTATTGGTTTCCAAAAATACACAATCTTGGTAATCAAATTAGGCATATAGTTAACATAATGGGGTCACCTACTTATAATTTGGCTAAGTTTTTGGTTAAAATATTAAAATTGATTCTTGGAAAAAAAAACTTCCTATGTCAAATATGTCACCTTATTCATAGAAAGGATAAAAAACTTGCATTTAAATGAACATTATATTATGTTAATCCTGAATTTTGTATCTCTCTTTACAATGATCCTTATTGAGCAAAATATGAAGGTAATTAAAGATTTAGCATACCCTAAAATTTCAAAATTAGTTAGCATTTGCCTAAATATATATTTTTTCAAATTTCAAGGAATTATTTATGAGTAAACATGTGTTGTGGCAATGGGCTCAACCCTCTTGCCAATTATAGCTAATTTGTATCTAGAGAACTTTGAATAAAAAACACTTCGCTCAACTATTCTAAAACTAAATAAATGGGTTAGGTTTGTTGATGACACATATGTGATTTGGCCTCAAGGTAAGAATAAACTTGATAAATCTGTTGAACACCTCAATAGATAATTGAATTCAATAAAATTTACTATAGAAATTGAGGAAATTAATTCCATTCCATTTTTGGATGTAATGCTAATTAAAAAGCAAGATAGTCAAATATCCCATAAAGTATAGAGAAAGAAAACTCATACCAACCAATATCTTCATGCAAATTGTCATCACTGTCCTATTAAAAAAATGGGTGTGTTAAATACTCTAATAACTAGAGAGCTATAAATATCTTAGATGTTGACCACCTTGAATAAGAAACGGAATGTCTTCAATAAGTTTTTAAAAGTAATGGGTAGTCTACATGTAAAATCAATAGGGATTTCATAGAAGTAGAAAGAAATCAAAGAACAACATGAATTAATGATGAATATAATGAAAATCATAAGGTGTTCCTACCTTACATCCAAGGAGTTACAAATAAAATCATGAAACATTTGAAAAATAAAAATATTATCACTATTTTCTCTCCTCCAGATAGTCTTAAAAAGTTCCTCAACTCAGTGAAAGATCCCATTGACACAAATTTTATTAAAGGAGTTTATCAAATTACATGTGCTTGTGGTAAATCATACATTGGGGAAACTAATAGATTAATTGGTACTCAAATTAAAGAACATGAGGCTGACCTTCAACATAGTAGAACTCAAAAATTAACATTATCATAACATTACTTGTCTACTAAACATGTAATCAATGTCTTTGACTCAAAAATTTTGGCTAAATTAGACATCTTATCCAAAATAAGAACAAGATAAGCCATTGAAATCATTAAAAATAATAAATGTTTATATTTGGATGATGGTTTATTAATTAATCACACTTAGTTACCTATCATCAAAAAGAGTTAGTCGGTCATAGATGAAAAATTTCTTAATTCTTTGTATTTATGTGTTTCAAATTAAATTAAATTTTCCAAGCATCATATTTGTCCTGATGATGAACCTAAGTGGTGGATCAAAATGTTGACAATAAAATGACCTTGATCATAGCATTTCTAATTAGTACTTCCAATTATTTTCAATATGAATTCTCATCTAATAATTTAATTTTCAAAACTATCGTGATGGTTATGTAACCACTACTACATAATTACCCCCTTGCAAATAGCAGTGGTTACACTATGTATGAAAAATCCCTCTATTTCAAGAGCTAAAACTTATTGAATTCATCATTATGAATAAGTACCCACACTAACTTGGCCATTATAACATATCTCATATGATGTTTTGAATATGAAATTTCTACAATAGTGTTTTAAAAGCATGAATTACATATAATTTGGCATAGTGGAAACATCATTAATATATGAATGGAAAATTGGGATCCAAATTTGGATCATTCCTCCCTAGCTTGGGGATTATAAGTCTCTAAAATATTTAGGAATATTATAAGTGAGGAAATTTATTCCCCACATCTTTTCTAAAATACCATTTGTCATTTTTGGGTAGCACACCCTATAACCCAACCAACTAATGTTTTTCCACTATTCTCATGTTTTCCTTTAATTTTTATTTAATACATCATCCTCCTCCATTTAAAAATATTTGTTTAGAGTAAGGTATTTAATTAAAGGGAGAAACAAACCTTCATATTCATTGTCTAACATAAAAGGATTAAAAATATATAAGTTCTTGTTGTAGTAAAGTGTCATTTAAATAGGTGCAGTGCTAAGTCATGCACACAACTCTGGTTATCAAGAATTTCTATGGTTAAAGGAGTTAGGCACAAGGGGGAAACATACTAGTAAAATTACATCAGTTTCACATAAGGCATGAACCTTATGCACTCACATGAAGTATGACAGTGAAGGGACTAGGTCTATGTTGGGCTAGTTGCATCATGGCACAATAGAGGGTAGTTTTGGGTCTAGTGGTTTAAGGGATTCATGGGGTCTTTGGAATAGAGGTTCAAAGGGATCAGTCCATTAGCATTGGGTCTAGCATGAGGGCCCTTCATGGTGGGTAAGAGGGATAAGTGCCATAAAGGCACCACTTACTACCAAGGTGGAGTCCTAATTCATCAACATTCTCATGGGGAGGGAACTTCACCACTCATCCAATCTACAACATAATAACATATAACATTAGCAATCTATATTCATCCATTAATATCTTGTTTATATTACAATAACTAGTAGTATCCTTCATTGATCAATCCTAATTTTACTAATTCTAAAGGCTCATAGATGAGCATGGCTTACATCTACTATTTATCACTCAAGGCTTAATCCTTTTATCACTCTCAAATTCTCTAGAGCTTCATTAAAAAAAATAGTCTCCCTTTTCTCTTGGAGGTCACCTTCTTTATATAAGCATTGGCCACTCTTCTTGTTGATTAGATAGGCATGTGTTGAAGGATGGGTAGTTGAGATATTATTGGCTCCATTACACCATATAAGATTACCAAAGTACATGCTAGGTGTTAGGCTATTGGTTAGGGTTATATGCCTAACTACACCACTACTTATATCTCTATGCTCCTCAAGCCTCAAACCACTACATGTAGGATTGGTCAGGTATGCCTTGATAATTGTTATTATCTACAACCATTGACTAGCTGGCATGAGGACTCTGATATTCAATCTAGTTAGTGCCAAGGTGTGTAAAAAGGATCTTTCACTTTCTCTAGGGGTCTTCATGCTATGGGCTTGGTCTTAGCTAGAACATGATCAATCCTTCTAAAAAAGGGGCCCAACATCACCCCACACAAAATTTATAGTCCACCTTAGACTAGCATTGAAGTGTCTTAGGTGCACATAATTTGAGCAAACCCTACCATAGATCCTCTTTAAAAAATTTAAATCCTTGGATGACACCTTTAAAATCCTCAATGGTGCCATCTACTTTTGTGGATGTTGCTTCTAGATTAAGTACATTTGTGCCTTCTAATTCCTTTCTAAAGGCTTATATCCTTTCCTTCACCCTCCTCACTCCTCCATCTAGGAGTTCACCCTAATTATTGGCCTTTGTCTAAAAGGTGCAAAATACTGCCTCTGGGTTTTGCTATTGTGTTTTCAGCTAAGTGCTAAGAGAGTTGACTTACACCATCACCTACACATGCTCAGTCCTTGAAATTGTGAAGGAATCTGGAGCAAGGCATCTTTTCTCTTATTTAGTTTCTTAAGGCATACATTGATGACCTCTATCTGGTCTATAAAGTTACAAAAAATATGTTTGCTTATTCGATTCCTTCTTTGAGCTTGGTGAAGAGGTCTTTAACTTCATCCATCTTCTTTGTTAGCTTTCCCCGTATAGCCTCATAGGGGTCTTCCTTCTCTTCTAGTACTGGCTTTAGCCTAGGGATTATCTGTTTAATGAGCATGTAGGCATAGTCAACCTCATTCATGTTGGAGTTGTTGATGTTATCTCAAAGGGAGGGCTCCACTTCCTCAACATGCTCGATCAATTATTAGATCTTGAGTTTCATTTTATCAAGATCCTTCTCCATGTCTTTAGTAATTTTCCTCCATCTATTGGTGCAAACATCATTGATGATGTTCTTGTGCACTACAAAGGTCACCATCTTACTCAACACATTGGTCAAGTATATGGGGTTCAAGTTTTGAGGGTTCATCAGGTGGTATTCATGGCCCTCTTATGGTTTCTTGGAGCACTAGATGGCATTCACAAAGACCTCAAACTCTAGATCATCCATGTAGCATTTCATGGCCCATGAGACTTGGTGGCACATAAGGGTTGTGATGATTCTTTGTGGTATGCACTCCATAATGTAGAAGTCATCATCCTCCTTGAACCCCATCTACACTCTCTTATGGTTCCTGAGCTTAACCTCTTCTTCTTCCCTGAGCTCCTCTTCTTCATTGGTGTTGGTGCCAGTCCCTATTTCTTTAACTTTCTCTTCTTCTTCTTCTTCACTAGCACTAGTGTTAGTCCCTACTTCTTCAATTCTCTCTTCCCTCTTCAATGCCAAGCTCATCATCTCACTCTTCTAGTGGGGGTCCTTTAGTGTATTTTCCCCCTTATCCTTTTCTTAGTGTGATGCCTCTTCCTCTGCTTGTTTCGTTACAATGTCATCATCACCTTTATGTTCTTCAAGCACTACCTTAGAGCTAGGGCATGCCTTTTACATGGCTTATTTAGCTTTTTGGGTGTCATCACGAAGTGATAACTCAACTTATCCTTTCTTAGGCTTAGTGCTAGTAGAACCTTTTTTCTTTCTGATTCCTCTAGCATGCATTCTCTTTCTTCTTGGGCCACTTTTACTTCCCATTCCTTCTTCTAGGCACGTTCTACCTCTACCTCCTCTAACATTTCATCTTTATTGGCCTTTCATTTTTTGGCCTTTTTTTATGTTGCTTGTGTAGCACACTTTTCTTCCCTCTTTTTAACTTCTTCAACCTTGATTCGATCAATATCAGCCTGGGTTAGGCCCATGGCCCTCAACTCCTTACACCTCTAGTGTAAGACAAGCATTGCATCAATGTGGCCTTAGCCTAGGCCCATTTCTCTCCATTTATTTAGTATCTCTTCCTCTTCATTACTTGTTCTAGAGAGAGTTACTTCTTTAGGTGCTTTGCCTACTTTATTCATTTCTTCCTTCTACACCCTATGTGCTACTTCACTTTTTTGCTCCTCTACCTTTACCATTTGGATAAACTCAAATAGGCAACCCTACCCTAGCCATATCCTCTTTTTGATCCCTTAACTCCCATACCCTTTTGGTTTTGGCCTCAAAGGAGCAAAGTCTCCTCAATCTATGCCTTAGTTTTTCTGGCTATACATGTAGTGGAGGTGAAGGGGATTGTTCACTAGGGGATAATTCTACATCCTTAAGCAAAATGTAGGTGCCTTGTCCCCACTCTTCCTCTTCTGATCCCTTTTCTAATGTGTCTTATTTTGATGTAGGGGAAGGGGCCTTTCCTTTATTTTTCCCCTTTGGGCTTGTGAGGGCTTGAGATGAAAAGTGCCCATGCTTTTGGTGCGATTCTATCACTGAGGCTTCCCCTTCTAAATCTATCTTTAGATTCAGCCTCTCCTTGATCTCTTCCAACATCTCTCCCCTCTTATTTTTGGAGAGATTCTTCTTTTCTTGGGGCATGGGGTTCCTTCCTTCCAAATTAAGACTGGGGGTCTCTTCATTTTTTGGTACTAGACCCTATGCCATCATCCTTTATTTTGGGCTTCATCACATAATACAGTCTATGGATGAAGCTAAGGATTGTTACCTCCTACACAAGATCGATGTCTATCTGATCTGAGGCATCCTCTTAATTTTCTATCATGCTTCCATCCATGTGAGGTAATTTATACCTCATCCACTAGATTTCTACATCCATCTCTTTGACTAGAATATCAAAGATCTATGCATTGGGGATTCTATTGAGTGCATCCTAGAAGAACTCAACTAAAAAGGTGAAGGGAAGCTTCAATCATCCTGACTTATTCCTATCCTTTAGTGTTAGATGGATGACATAGTATTGTTTCATGATGGTGAAGTTCATCATTCCAAATATGCACACTAGGATTCCTTATGGGATGTGCCATTCTAACCTGAAGGCCTCTATGTATTACTTACACCACTTTAGTATGTAAGTTTTATACTTGGCACTAAAGGCTATGGATTAGGTGAAGTCCTTTTATTTTTACACCAAGATTTCATGGTGTTTCAAGAATCTCACAAGTTGTCTTCTCCACTGTCAGGGATCTTGATCTATTCCATGACTATCAAGATGAGGATGGATCACCATCTAAACATCCCCTTCACACTATATCACTCCATCACATTCTTGGTCATTTATTTGGTGATGAACTATTCCACATTGAATTTTACCCCCTATGCCATGTGATAAGCTAAGTAGAGGTATGCCTTGGACACATTATTCCATCTCCATTTTGGGCATAGTTTTGAGCTAACCAGTCATGCCACTGCCCTTGTGCCTAGGTCCTCACACCTAATGATGGGAAAAGTGTATCCCCTTTTGAATTAATTGAGAATATTTATGATGTGCTCCACCTCTTTGTCATCAATCATTTATTGATGGATGTCTCTTCTATATTCTGGTAGTCTAATTATTTTATTGATCAATCACATAGATATCTTCATATATCATCTTATGAAGTATATACAGTCTTCATGCATGCATAAGAGAAGGAATTGAACAAGTTCCTCTATATTTTTGAAGTAGGGAAACTCATATAGCTAAACTATCTCTTATTGAGACATCAAAGATTACATCTCTCTATGGAGTCTTGCACCTAGTGTCTACCATCTAATATTATAGCAAGTCTTGAAAGTGACTTGACGTCTAGTGGTTGTAATTATATAGTTGACATACATGTGTAAATGAGAACCAAGGTTCACCCACCAATACTTTGAGTGAGAACTGAATGTGATGGTAGGATATCTTGGTCAGTGCCTCAGCTTCTACCATCATAACGCTTACTGCTTCTACTACCTATGCCCTTGTCTTGGTGGCAACTACGTCCTCTACTATTTGAACTCACTTAGGCTTGATTTTTATCTCTTTGTATCTCAATACCTTCCACTTATTTATCATTCTAAATCTGCTAGAATTGAAGTGTGATAGGTGTGGCTTGTTGAAACTCCTAATTTTAGTTTGGCATGAGTTATCTCCCTGAGCTTCTTTGGCCATTAATGGTGGCCTGACATCTATTCTAGTTCACCTTCTCTACTCTATTTTTGTTTCACCACTTCACTCTTGATGCACTTCTTATTATGATTTGTTGCACCAATTCCTCACTTGATGTGCTATCTACTTTGTGAGAATTAGCTCTTTTAGGGTCATTTGACTCTGGTTCTTAATCAATTTTACATGAGTTTATAACCCTATTCATTTTCCATTCACCCTATTTATAGCTTGATATGTCACCCACCATTATTAATTCTACTAATTAGACTAGATTGATGGATTTCTTGAGAGATTGTGAGATCTTTGAAAATTTCATGTCTTGTCCACATTGAATGCATATCTTTGTTCTACCGTCACATTAAATATTTCTAACAATTTTTTAATGATGTGAAATCCTTTTTCAAATGGTCATTTCTCAATTTTATTGGGTGGACACTATTTGTCATTGATTATCCCTTTTTTCATGTCTCCTTGGTGAGACCTTCATCTCTCTTATGGTAACTTGGGCATAAAACCTCACACGCACAAAATTTAGCCTCCTCAATTCCACTTATTCTAGTTGTGCTCCTCTTTTAGTTCCCTCCTTTATCTTGGTTGATTTCTCATGCATCATCTTACCTTGGCACGTCCTACCACATATAAATTCCTTATGCTAGTCCTCTAGCACTTGGTATCTTCATCTGCTATGTGCACTTCATAAGAAGTGTGTCTTCTCGCCTATCTTACGCTCAATTGATTTGAGAGTATTTTCTTCTCATCTTATGCCCAACATAGTTAAGTGTCTTCTCTTGCATCAGTCCTTTGATAGTTCATCATTTTCAAAGGCTCTTCTTACCACAACATATAACCCCTGACCACACTAGGGATTCAAACATGGCTCTATGACCATCTATCAATCTCAATGGTTTTATGGCTCTTCTCACCATCTCACTATGCATCTCTTGTATAGATGTTTCTTTTTCACACACACACAACTTAGGTGTTTAGCCTCATATACTTATGGTTTAAGTGTTCGACTCACCTGAGTGGATTTATGCATGGTTGTAAAACATAGGGATCTCTACAACCATCTTGCACCACCTATTATAGATTGGTACAACAAGAACCACATAAATTAAATAATCACATGGTTTGGCTTATGCCAAACCTTATTTCAGTCAACTTAATTCAAATTGATGATTGATCAAAGATTTAAAGTGAAATTAACACAAATTTCACCCTATTATCGATATGGATTCAATCAATTGCCATTGAAATTCCCTTAAAGCATTTTGTAGGATAACATGTGTAGTTTGCATGTGTCAATTTATAAAATGTGATGGATGACATAGGGACCCATCTATTAGATCTACAACTTACCTAGGTGTTAAAGGTATTTAGAGTCATATAGAAAGACTAAATCTCCTTCGATTAGCACCTTACACTTGATATGCTTATCATGCCACCTCTTTTGGTGTGCCTTCTCAACCTGTTGACCCCACTTGGCCTAGGTGCACATCTCATCCAAACATTATAATTATTAAAACCTTGTACTCAAATATTCTTGGTCATTAAGGTAGCCAATTCACATGATGCATAAGGAGGATAGTAAAAATTCCATGGGTAGAATCACTTCCATGCCAAAATCAATTGAAATGGTGTAGCCTTATTTAGGCACTTGTATGTCATGTTGTAGGCCCATGATACTATAGAGACATGATCATCCTAATCCTTATGATTGACATCACATATCTTTGTGAGGCATATTTCAAGGATCTTATTAAAGTCTTCAATTATGCCATTGGCCTAGGGATGATAGGGGGTGGTCTTTTGGTGTGCCATCATGTATTATATTAGAAGGATGCACACTATTTCATTGATGAAATGGGTACCCCTATCACTAGTTAGACTTAAAATGTAACCATATCAATTGATGATATTATCCTAGATGAAATGTGTGGTTATTGTGGCTATATAATTTTTGGTTAGTACTACCTCAGTCTACTTCATGAAATAGTTAGTTGCCACAAGGATATATTTGGCACCTGTGTACTATGTTGTAGGGGTGATTGGCCCTATAAAGTCAATGTCCTATTCCTCAAATGGATCCTAGGCCAAAATATGGATAAGAGGCATCTCATCCTAATGATTCAACTTTATAATGTATTGGAATATATCACATGCATGTGTGTATTCCTTGGAATCGTTGAACAAGCTTGCCCACCATAACCCTGATTATAGAATCTTGTGTGCCATTATGTCTCTAACGTAATGTCCTCTAGCTATCCCTTCATGCACTTGCTAAAGGATGAAGTCCCTCTCATATTCTAAAACACACTGGCACAAAAATTCATCCCTAATCATCTTGTATAGCTATCCTTCAATGAGATGGAAGGGGGAAGCATGGATAGCAAGCTACTTCTTCTCCCTAGAGGATAGTGTTTGTGGTGCTAGCCCTAAGGTTAAGAAACCAAAAAAAAATTCCAAGTCTTTAGGAACATTATGAACTTGATAGAGATACACATCTGGCATATCATTCTCAATTGGGGCCATTTCATTACCAAAGTTGATGTGGGATAAGTGGCCTAGTCCCAAATTTTGCTTTTTAGGTTTAACCATGATTAAAAATTGAAACTCTTGGAAGAGGACAACCCATCTACAAATATGCCCATGCAAAATAGGTTTTTTCATGAGGTATTTTAGTGCCTCATGATTAGTGAATAAATTGAATTGGGTTTCTAACAGATACTATCTAAAATTTTATAGGGCGTAGACCATTACCAGTGCTTCATGCTCAATGGTGGTATGTTTTACTCAGCCTGCATTAGCTTTCTACTTATGAAGGAAATGGGGTGGTCCATTTTGCCTTCACTTGGTTATGCCAAAATAGTGTTGATGGTTAATCTTGGTGCATTGATGTGGATGTGAAAATGAGTCATCTAGTCAAGAAATTGAAGTATTAGCACACTTACCAACTTCAGCTTCAAAGTGTCAAATACCTCCTCTTGCACCTTTCCCTAGTAGAATGGGCCATCCTTGTGTAAGAGCTCCTCTAGAGGTGCGATGATTTTTGCATAGCCCCTTATAAACTTCCTATAATAACCATAATAGCCTAGGAAGGCATGAACATCCTTTTACATAGAAGGGGTCTAGAGTTAGATGATTATTGAAATATTCATTAGATCAATGAGTAATCCATCCTTGAAGATGATGTGCTTGAACAGTGTGTCAAATGGGGTTGTAAAAATTCACTTCTTTAGATTCAATGATATCTAGAACTATCTATACCTTTAAAACATAAATAATAGGTTGTCATTGTGGTCCCTTACAAGACCATACAGAGTCTAATCATCCAAATATACCTAGAGGAACTTGTGGATGAAATCTTTGAAAGTGGTGATCACCACTCTAGAGAATAAAACTGGTATGTTATTGAGCCTAAAGGGCATAACATTATAATAAGAATAACCTCATTCAGTTATGAAGGTTATTTTGGGCTTATCTTCCTCCTCTATTTACACCTGATGGTATCTTGAGAACCCATCAGTGAAAGTGTAGATTTTGCAACTTGTGACCCCATGTAGAACTTTGTCAGTGAATGGTGTTGGGAAAGGGTTATTGACATAGGTGGCATTCAACATCTTATAATCAATGTAGATTTATATGTACCCATCCTTTTTGATATTGATGACCATCAGACTCACCCACTCTAATTTTTGCACTACATAGATGACACTAGTGGCTACCATTCCATCGATCTCTGCTTTCACCTTGGCATAGAGATTGGGGTTCATCTGATAAGGGTGCTTCTTGACTAATCTTGCACCATCCATTACTTTGATGCCCATCTTTCCTAATGAAGGGTGGGTTCCCTTCATTTCCTTATAATTGTGTGGGAAGTGATCTTTAAATTCATTCAGGTGGTTGATGATGCACATGAGTTCCACCTCAGACCAATATGTGCCTATAATGTCCATCTTGGGCTCACCTTCCATGCTGATGTCTACCTGGGTGGTCTTGAGTGGTGTGTGGTAGTGTTTGTTTTTCTCTTGGTGGGAATATTTTACCTACCTTATTCCCTCTATCATCTCAACCCAAAGGTGCATCAGGTATCCATCATCTAGATAGTTATCATCAATGAGGTGCATGAGCTTTTACTTACCTTTTAGAGCCCTCTAATTGTGTTCCTTCTAGGTCTCATCATATTTTTCACTAGAGTCACTATGGAGCACCCTTTATTTGAAGAAAGTCAAAAGGGCTAGTCCTTTCTCTCTGAACATCTCTTTTAAGTGATCCTCTAAGATAGTTTTTTCCTCAAACATAGCTCGATGGATGACTTGTAATGACTCTAGTAATTCAAGGTTCTGTGAAGAGAAGAAAAAAGTATGCACAAACTTCTCCTTCAATGTATCTTAATTTCCTATTTCTTGGCATGTCTCATTCATGACGTACCATAATTTTTCCCATATCCTTAAATTTCTATACAATGCATACACCCACAAGCCTTGTGGTACATTTTATCTATAGATCACCCAAGTCTCTTCACAAAACTAGATGTGTGCAATTGGGTTAGAGTTGCCATCATGGGGGGTATGTCTAGATCCTCATTACTCCTACTAAATTTGGTGCACATGGCTACCTTCACATCCCACCAAGTGGGAAGGCTAGGTTTCTACATGGCCCAATAGCATGTGGTAGTAATTTTTAGTGTATATACTAATACACCCAACTGATCAATTTCCTCTAAGATGCAAGCCTCAATAACTTGTACATACCTATCAATAGGTCAGTTTCCCTTGTACTTAGGGAGTGTTGTGGGCTTCCCTTTGCTGAGCCATATCACTCTCTTTCCTATCTCCTTGGCATGAGGAGTCAACTTCTTTTGGGGTCACATTATTCTTACCAAGCCTATGCCAAATAGTTCAAATCCAGCCTTGCACACTAGGTGGAATGTGTGCCTAGTGACTTCATAGGATTCTTAAACCCAACATTTTCAAGCTACATTTGTCATATCTAAGGCTAATTGTAAATCTTATTAAGTGGTCACCCCTTGTTCACTAGGATTGAGAGTCTCAACACCTTGTGTTGTGATGATATATATATGGTTGACCTCATCCTCAAGGTTAACACTTTCAACATAAGGTGGCCCTTGGTTACTTGAAAGAGGTATTACCACCCTCTCCATGCCATTGTTAAAGGTCATATATCACTTCTTGAAGTGTATATTGGTGTTTTTTGCATATCACTATGGCCTTCCTAAGAGTGTTGGGTAATTGTCCTCCTCAACTAGCTCTATGACCTCAAAGTTAGCTTGGAACTCAGTACCCATGATGTCTATTATGGCACCCTTAAAGATCTCTATGAGATATGCTCGGGTCTTATTCTCCATGAGCAATTTGTGTGGTGACTATCTCAAGGGTGGCCTCCACATTTTCTCCCAGGCATTCTTGGTCAAGATACTAACCTATGCACTTATGTTGACTAGTACTTCACAAATTGATCACCCATTGATGGTGGCATCTATTAGAAATTCTTGGTCATACTCAGTGTTTTGAGTATGCCTCATGTCTCATTCCAACTCCATATGTGGCACTGTAATCTCTATTAATTCTTGGTTAGCTTCCCATATTGGTTCTTTATTTACATGCCTTAGAAGCAAATCCTTATTAGTGGTAGTACCCCTTCTATCTATAGGAGGCACAATATCTTAGTTAAATCTTAGACTTTAGCCTCCTACTTGTCTTTCTTTTTTCAAATCATGGTGGCTTGTGCCTCCAAGACTCAAGCCAAATAGATTTTTCCCTATAGGTCTTGTATCATAGTCATTACTTGCTACAAGATGTCCTTTTGGCATATAAGATTAGGATATGGCATTACTTTTGGATCTATCTACATCATGCACTTGGTGCAGCTTGACTCACCATATTCTAGGCATAGGTCTTAGTTTGGCATGATGGGTGGCTAAGTGGTGAGCCCACTTCACACCTTGTCCTACACCTTTGGAGGCCCCTGGGGAGTATATTATGGCTTAGGTGCCCATATCCCTTCTTTGAACTCATACTGCACCATAGTAGATTCTCTATCCACACCATGTTAACCTTACATTAGCTTCTTATAAAGATCTGGGTAGTCTTTGACTATGTGTGGACCTCAATATTACCTACATGTTGGGTGTGTGGGGTAGTCACATTAATAATACTTGATCAACCCACACTTATAATAAGATCATGGTGGGAATATCCCTCCACCACATCCACCTCCTTAGCTACATGCCCCTCTTTTATTTCCATAACCCATGTTGTTCTATCCATATCCCTCATTCCCTTAGCCTGCCTAGCCACCACCTAAAATCATGGCTTACCTTACACCTCTCTCTATGTTTTGGTGCATCTCATCTATGACTCTATATTCCATCATTAAATGTGTCTAGGCATCATACATCTTGTATTAAACTACAATATTTACTTGACCAATGTGCTACATCAGGGAACAATTTTAAGAGTCATGCACTCTATGGCAAACCTCATAGTTAGGGAGTATTACATGGACATTCTTATGTAGGCAATTATTTTTTTTGTGCCCCTCTATCTCATATTTGATGCACCATAGCCCACTATGAGAGTCACGTGCATATCTAGAAGTAATCTTCTATAGCTAAGAAGCTATTGATGTAATATATGCTGCCATAAAGGGACTAATCCTAGTGTTGGCATTGCCTATCACCTCAGCCTGAAGCGTAGATTCAAGCACTTCACAAGGTTCCATGAAGGTCTTCATAGATAGTTCCCTTATGAATAGAACCAATAGGCCTCCATTAAACCATTACATATATTGGGAGGGGTGGATGTCATAAGGAAGCTTAGAGAGGAGAGTTTTGAATCGTGCATCATACAAGTGCACACTCTTTGATAACCCTTGACTGATCTCCTTGAGCACCATGATGCTCTATTGTTAAAACTCAAGAATGTCAAACTCTTTCAAGAATGCTTCCTTAAATACATTATATTCAACCATAGCCTAATTCGAATCAAACTTATAATACCAAGTATGGGCATGATCCAATAGGGTTATTTTGATCTATATTTCCTTACACTTGAGCTAAGTAATTCCCTAATCATGACATTAAAACTCACATTTCAGCACATGATCTATGGAATTTTCAACTCCATGATACTCAAGTAGATGCATATCTATCTCATAATATATCTATTGAGGTGGTGGCATGGGATTCTTCAGTGCCTAACCTCTTTATGTCTATGCAGGGGTGGTCCCCTAATGCCCTCACTAATAGGGTTGAGTGTTGACCCTAATGGAGGAGGTTATTTTATAGAGATTAATGGCATAGCATCACTCATTAGTGGCACTATACCACTTCTTGTGGGATATTAATCAATTGGCATGGTTGACATTCCTTGTGTAAGAATATTTGTGCTTGTGTTCTTGACACTTAGACTATCGCCTGCTAAGTCTAGTGTATTATTGCTTAGCTCCTTGCATGGGATCACTTATTCAATCACAAACCCTTGATCCAAAATCTTGGTCCAATCATATTTTATTAGGTTAACAAGTTTAGTTACTTTTCTTCTATTTTCAAAGGTGGAATCCAATGCATGGGCTTGTGCTTTAGTTTCAAAGGGGGTAGGTGCCTTTAGGGCATCCTCAAGTTCCTTATCTTGTAGGAACTCATTACATCCCACACCCATCTATGTAATCCAACCACTTTTTTATTCCTCTATCTTAGTGCACTATGGTGTTTCATAATATACTTCCTCATGCCCTTCCTAATCACTATAGGTCTTCTCAACACTTCCTAGTTTTAGATCTTCCATTAACCTTTGTCTGTGCTTATTATAGTTTAGCATCCAGAGCTCTCAGGTGTCAAGTTGTTGTTCCTCTTCCATGGCAACTTTATTACACTTCCCCATTCTTCACCTCATGTTTTCCCATATGTGCAAATACTTTTAGCCTTCCATCCTCATGGTCTCTTTCCTGTAATCAACCATGAGATTCTTTAGCTCAGTGTAGAGTCATATGATGAATGCACCCCTTGGTTCTCAAATAAACTCATGCTCTACTTCTTCTAAGAATGAAAAGTTTGATACTATGAACTCCAATATGTATCTAATCAAAACATTATCCCACCACTTATCTATGGCATGTGTCCACACTTCATCTAGGATTTCTAACCTCTCTACATGCTATATGGTCCACTCAAGGTGTTACCCATAACTTCTTTATCTAGCATCAACATATGTATCCAACCATTTATATACATGCTCAATTAGCTCATAGAAGAACACTTCATATAATGGGTTGTAAAGATAAGTCTGTACCCATTTTTGTGGCTTCTCTCCTTTGCACATGGGATGATTCTACATAAAGCAATCTTCAACTTGTTCTAGCTAGTGCTCAAAATTCTTGAGTGATAGTCAGAGCATTACTCTACTACAACATCTTATCAATAAAATTTAACATGTCCTATTAATGGAACCAAAATGTTATAGTAAAGTGTCATTTAAATAGGCATAGTGCTCGATCATGCATGAAACTCTAATTATTAAAAAAAATTAGGGTTAAAGGAGTTAGGCACAAGGGGATCAAGGTCTGGCACACAACATTTAAACATATTGGCATGTTAACATCAGTTTCACATAAGGCACAAACCTTATGCACTCACCTAAAGTGTAAAAATGAAGGGACCATGTCCTTGTTAGGCTAGTTGCATCATGGCATAGCTAAGGATGGTCTAGGGTCTCATGGTTCAAGGGATTCATGGGGTCTCTAGTATAGAGGCTCAAAGGGATAGGTCCATTAGCATTGGGTCTAGCATGAGGGCCCTTCGTGGTGGGTAAGAGGGATAAGTGGTGTAAAGGCACCACTTACTACTAGGGTGGAGTCCTAATTCATCAACATTCTCATGGGGAAAGAATTTATTTGATTGGTTATCTATATGGTTATCTCAAAATAGCATCAAATGCACATAGAGGTAAGTAACTAAAACAATTTTCGAAAGGAGATTTACTATTATAAGAATGCATTACGATTTTGTATGGATGTTGTATGTACACTAACTTTTTATCCCAAGACATAATATGCTTCTTATTGTACCCTCTCAAGAGCTATACCAATGTTATATTCACAAATTAGGTTTTTTCATTGCTTGGTGGGTGCAAAGCGGTAGACCATTTCAACTTAGTATACATATTATCCTACACTGTGTCCAAATTTTTCCCAATAAACCTTGAGTCCTGATCTAAAATAATAGAACTAGGTAGACCAAAATGAACCCATAAGTTAGCAAAAAATAACTCATTTGTACCACTAACCTTGAGGGTCTTTTTACAAGATGTAGATACTCAAATTTGGTCATGAATACTTAAAAATATTAGTTTTGACCCACTTTTACTTTAATTGACTTGAGAATTTAAAAATAAGAAGAAAATTATCATCCATTATAATGATGTGTTCTTTATAAATTGATAATAAAATAATAAAAATTTGAAATTTAGATCCTAGAAAAGGATTTTTTATGTATAGAGATTAATAAATTCCTTTGAAATTTGAGTTTAAAATAAAGTGCTTTCAATGTGAGACATCAAATCTAAAGTCAAAATAAAGTGATTTTAGTATCAAATATTAAATCCAAGTTAGAAATAAAATTATTTTAGTGTTAGATATTAGATCTAAGGTCAAAATAAAGTTATTATACTATCAGATGTTTAAGAATTTATCTAAACCCTGATAAAAAAATTTAGTAATGCTCAAATAAAATGTATGGGTTCACCATTATATTTTATCAAAAAAATTAATTAATTGGTGTATTAACTTTAATTAGGATAAATGAATAAAATTCTATGAATAAATTATAACTATTAGAATTAAATTATAAGTACTAAAATTGACAAAGCTCAAATGAATGAATAATAACTAACTATGGAAAACACAAAGATAAAAAATAAGACTTAGCTTATTTATACTTGTAAGATGATTGTGTGTAACTAAAAGACATCTGAAATTACCAACACCTATTTTATTATGCATGTGTAACTAAAATAAATATTGTCACTATTATGGGCTAGAATCATCTAGAATGGGACATGATCGACTGCCACTATTTTTTTATGTGGGTTGATCTTGACCTTTATGGAAAAATAGTAAACTGAGTGCATAGTTAGCTACACCTATTTGAGATATGATTATGTGTGTAAATTTGACCTTTAGATATTCACAGATGGCTTATAAATAGAATTTGAACTTTGTCTATTCACAAATGACCTGCAAATGACTTATTATAAGTTTAAACCCTAATAGGGATTTTTTTAGTTAAAAACCTACAAAAAGAGAGGGGAAGTGTAATAGGCCAAACTCATCTCAATCACCCCCATGATAATTTAATGTTACCTATGTATCTAATAATCCAAGGAGGGAATTCAATCTCATGTAGTTCTCCTAGCTATAATGATTAATATGATGGTGCTCTTTTCATTGCATGTATACATCTAGAGATATCTTGAATGCTTGATAATAATTTTCTTAACTTATATATAATAGGCTTGTGACTTGGCTAAAGGATAATTCAAGTGATTAGCATCAAATTTGGAAAAAATAGATATTCTTTTATTAATGTGTGATATTGTAAGTGTGCTTCAATAGTTAAATTTTATAATGATTTCCAAGTGAAAATGGCTTAGAGGTGTATTTATAGCAATCCAAAAGAGGAAAAGCTCACACTACCTATCTCAAAAATATAGACCAACTTGTAAGGGAGGGTTTAAGTTTTTAAAAAGATTAATTACTAAGGGAAAAGATAAGTTTGGTTTATAAATATAATATCACTCTTTCTAATCCCAATATGGAAATAGGTTGGAATGCACAATGGATTCAAAGGCAATAATGTTAGAGAGTGTTGAATACCCAAGTTATGCATTATATATGTTAACTGAATCAATCAATGTATATGGAATATAGACTCAATTATCTTCCTTAGTTATTGAATGCATGATAAAATAATAATGGATAAACCTCCTACCATGGTCATAGATAAGTAGTAATTAATTCATGCATGAATATATTTCATGCTTTCATGAGATAAATGTAAAATCTATAACATATGTAGATATAAATTTTGTAAATTTTGTTTAGAACTTGTACATATATGCCCATGCATATGCACCCAAAATGTATGAATCTCTAATATGTTCATGTAATTTGAATGTGTATGCCCCCATAATTTGTGTATATAATTTAATTTTAAACCACGATGGATTATTTGAAATTGTAATATGTATCTAAAATTAGTTTTTTGCTCATGGAGGCTTATATTATGTATGAAAGGCCCACTGAAATGTCCCCATTTGAGGTGAGGAATGTACCCTAAAAAACCCTTATCTAAAAATAAAATATAACCATATCATGTGTATCAAGATACAATCATTATATATCAATGCATATATGAAAAGGGTATGTCATCGCAATAAGATATATATCATTCAAAGAATGTATGTAACATATGAGGCAAGGCTTAAATGTTAACTTTAAATAAATATATCAATGAATCTCAAAATAGTACTTATAATAGAATCATATGACATAATAAGTTGTTCATGATATGGATAATGATACTCATCAAACTCGACAAACTCATAAATCACACCAACACAACAATCACAATGTCAAACAATAAGTCCAAGGGCCACATATAATGGATATGTTCAAATGTACCATAATAAAATATTAAATATATAAGTCCAAGGATCACAAGAATAAACATGTTCAATTATCACATAAAACATGGGTCCAATGGCCATAAGCAATGGACATGTTCAAATTTCACACACATCAAACAATGATTTCATAGAGATGTTCAAGCAATTTGTATATGAGGGCCAATCACCATACACAATAGGTAAGTAAAATACAATCTACTACATACAAGTAATAACATCAATAGAGCATATAACTAAAAATATGGTCTACACCAAGTATAGTAATGTGATCATATCCTATTAAATAGCATATCAATATACACAATATAAGATATAAATGTTAGGAAGACATTTGTATAGAGTATGTAACTCAACATAGTATTAGTTTTATAAAATGGTAACACATGTAAATATTGGAACCTTTGGATGATATTCTCCCAACATGGCATGTTCATTGGGTAGAGGAAATTCTAACACCTAAGTCTTTGTAAAATTATGTCTTACCTAACACTCATAAATACAAGTGAAGTGCATGTGTGGTAGAAAAATATTATGCTATCCACTAATCATGAGATAAACAACATATTAAAATGATGTAAAATAGATTTATAATCATGTTGAAGTCCTAATTTTAGATTTTTAAAATATTTTGAGTGCTTTTGAAATATTTTAATTTTTTTCACTTTTTTTAAATTTGAAACAATAATTAAATAAATTTAGAGATTAAACCATGGGTTCGAAAGCATTAAAAGTAAAAAAGGTTCTAAACAATTTGCAACATGTATTAGTGTAAATAATGGATTGGATATGATGGCATGGCCATGTATGATCAAGATGCATCCACTATAAATGTGAATGTGGGAGTAAACTATATATACAAAGGAAATATTTTAAATCCTTATTACATCAAATGTACATTTGTTAGTGTATGTATCATGCATGTACGAGCAATATAACACATAAATGAAAGATTCTATATGAATAATTTAGTGTTGTGTAAACTAGAAATGAGTATAATATCAAAAAAATGGATGTATTGAGGCTCTATCTGATCAATTTTTTATTTAGTTGTGTAAAATTATAAATGCCATTATTTATTGCTTAGGACATTAATGGTAATTAATCTTGACTATTTTTGGTTGATACTCCCTATGATAAAAAATAAATCTACTATGTTTATATTTTGAAAACAAGTAGTTAAATGGTATATGATGGCAACATAGTTCATTGTTTTGGACTCTTCCGATTTGTAAAGTGAAAGAGAAGAGACAAGAGGCCAAAAAAATTTTAAAAAAAAAGATCCAAGGGATAGAGGATTGATTGAATCAATTATATGTATAAAAAGTATAAAATTAGCGTGATGAAAAATCAAGAATCTATATATAGTCAATTACTAATTTTGATTATTTGAATGCTTTATAATTTTTTAGAATTTTTGAAATTGAAAAGTGTTAATCAATGATCTCATTTATGGTATGTTCACATGTATGTTTTGTGTCATTGGTAAAATCATACCATTCTTCTGCATAATCATAATCATAATCATCCTCTTGATCCTAAAATTTTGTTATGACACTTTTATCATATTTTGCATATGTATACAAAAAAACTACACCATATAGTAGAATTATATTCTTAGATTTATGAATATAGTATTGTAATAAGGGGAGCTTAGTATAGTGATAGTGTATGAAATCAAAATCCAAAATAACACACTAATATCTAACACCTTAAGCCTAGATCCAAAACAAAGCTTAGTGAAAAAAACTAAATGAAAAACACAACTAAAATGCAAATGACAAATGATCTTTCACCTTCCTTGGATATTCCAAATGGCTTGTTGAAGTGGCTTGATCATTTTGTGCTCAACGAGTCTTCATCAAAGGAGGCTTGGCTATCTCCTTTTCTCCTTGGAACCAATGGCTTATGATGGCTTTATTTTGGCTCCACAATTGGGAGTGATAACACTACATAAACGGATTTTGAAAGAATTTGAGCATGATAAATTTGGATTGAGATATATTTTTATCATTATAACTTTACACCAAAAGAGCTTTAAATTATGGTTGTGAGGCCTCTTATTTATAGATTTTTGTAAATGATCAAAATGAATCTGGACCATCCATATCAAGATGAATATGTGTGACTAAAAATACATTCAATTTTGGAGGCTAAAATCAATAAATTCCCTCATAAATATTTGGGATAGAGGCATTAAATAGTCATAAGACTTAACCAGATATTTGTTGCATTTATGGCCTAGAGATGCCTTCCCAAAAAATGATGTCTTAGATGATGCATTTATTCAATATCAATTTCCATTAATTAAATAGTCAACAAGATCCATGGAAAATTAATTTAATCTCTTGATTCAAATTAATTGGCCTTAAACATGATTCATTAATTTTAGTGCAAATCTTGGCAATTGGTGCACATATTAATCAAATTGGTCAAAATGTCATATTATTAGCTCAAATTTTGACTGGATTGGAATTAGAAGGTGATGTTAAATAAGTTGGAACCATTATCCCATTTAGGATGTTATCAACAAAAAATAACAAAGGCACATTTCTCATGCAATAAAACTGGTAGGAAAGCAATCTAGAGCACCCAAGTGCAAAAATGTCATTTTGACTCAAAATGATTTGATCAAACTTATCTATCTCATAAAATGAATTTATCCATTTAGGGATACATTAGACAAAATCAACACTTGTATATGATAGGTTCACATCATTTATCATGTTTTAGTGTTTTTAGGCCAAATTATGCATTTTAATAGAAATTGGTCAAAATCCTAGTTGGAGGTCATTGGTGGCCACTTTTAGGTGTCTATAGTTTACCCTTATTTGGGAAGTCATTACAAGCTATAGGCATAGTAACATCTTCTCAAAGAATGAAAAGTTCTTGTATGCCTATAATTTCAATGATAACGGATGATCTATATGATTCCCCCTCAAGGGAATGGTTGGCATAATTAGGTTAAAAAATGGTCCTTTGAAAGAAAGAAACAAAATGAGAGAACCAAACATATGAAAATGATGGGGTAAGAATGCAATGATTTTGAAAAATTAATCAAAATCAATAAAAATACAAGTGGGATGGTGTATAATGGTTTTCCCAAAGGTAGTTATAAGAATTTTACCCCAATAGTGATAACATGGTATGATAACACAATGATTTGACCAAAGGTCATTATAATCATTGAGAAGATGGAGTTGTCCTGGTTAGGAAAGATAAGCAAGATGAAATCATGCCCATGTTTAAGAAAAAGAAATTAAATTTGGTGAGAACATAATTATTTTCCTAAAGGTGGTTACAATCATTAAGAAATGTAGGTGGGATGGTGCACAATGATTTTCCCATAGGTTGTTGTAATCATTGAACCTTGATTATGTCAAACATGATTGATTAGATGATGATGATGAATTAGAACAACTTGTTAATATGGAGATGTTTATTTGAACTAACAAATTTTGAAATTATTTCATGGTTAATTACTCTGTTTGGAATATGATTGGGATGTCACTGATGCCAATGTCAAGGAGATGTAGATACCATCATTGCTGAATAAACTTCTTGAAGTTGATTTTTGTTGTAGCACTTGAAAATAGGCATCATGATAGAACACAATGAGGACTAGGCTAAAATATGCATAAGGATTGACTCCTAAGATCCAATATTCAAGGGAAAATAATGCACCAATGATAAAAACCATGATGATAATGTAAACATATGAATATAGATGGATTCAAGTATAAATGTGCAAGGAATCACCCAATGAATGTACATATACTATATCAAGGAAATAGTGTTAAAATTAAATAAATAATCACATAAACAAAAAAATAACAGTTAGTCCTAATGTTAGTATAAACAATGCGATGAACATTGCCTCTAAAAAATAGGTGATAACTTAAAATATATATATATATATATATATATATATATATATATATATATATAGGGGAAAAGAAGAAAATTAAGGTGGTGGCCAAACTATATCCATATATTCTAGGCAAGTGGACACTACCTACATAGTTCCTTGGATGTAATATCTAATAAAAAAACTTTAGGCCAAATGCAATTCTCCTAGGAAATAGGAAGAAAATGATAACTGATGAAAAATAAACATGATGGATGTGATAGAAGAATAGGAATGGTCTTGAAAAATGGTAAGTATATGGGATGAAAGGCTAAAAAGGATAAGGAAACTAAATGACAAGTGATTTGATTGTGACTTAGTAAGGGTTCCCAAAATCCTTAAGGCAAAGAAGTGGTCAATGTTTTTGGATTTTCTAAATGATTTTATAAATGTTTTTGGAATTTTTGAGTATCTAAACTTAGTCAAGAATAATAAGACACTAAACATTCCAAGATCATAAAATTATGAGAGCATGGCTTAGTTTGTTCATAAATGGTGAGAATATGGCTTTGGTTGCTCATAAAATGATGAGAGTGTGGCTTAGGGTGACTGAGCTAAACTCAACAAGTATCGAGTGCTACCTACATAGTTTCAAGATGGTGTTGATGTCTTTATGTGTATCATAGGTGCTCTTAATGTTTAAAGAATACTTCTCATTTTAGAATTCTAAGAATTCATGGGATGAGTAGTATGTTTTTGGTAATCTAGTTACCTATGGTGAAATAGGGGTAGAACAAATTAAAATGTTCCACAAATTTATATTGATTGGTGGTTGGGAGCCACTATGGTCCTTATGAATTTTATAGTATTTATGTTGATCTTAGTGAGTTGTGATCAAAATTATACACTAGAGACTAATCTAGGTAAATATTTACAATGATATCTAAGCTAAAGTGATTTGACCAAAAAAAGAAGCAAAAGGAAGGTTAGGGAAGAAATAAATTATGTGGTTGTTGATCCTTGATTTAAACACCATGATAAAGTTTTAATTTTAATTTAACATGCATTTACCCTATATATAATGTAAAGTAACAAAAGCTAAAATCACATCATATACCAGGCAGATATCTAAGGAAAACATGAGAGAATATAAGCATGAACTAGCTTTGATTTAAAGGTTTACTACTGCATTCAAATAGCATTTGCACATCCTAATGTAGAGAAAATAAAATGAAACAAAGTCTAAGTACATTAAATAAATCTAACTTTAGCACAAATTAGCAACCCTGCATCAAGATACACATTTAGAATTCATGAAAAAACATTCAAACTCAATACTTAGAACAATTAATTAAGAGGGAAACTAGGTAACAATTGATACAAACAAACTTGGACAAATGTTTAAGTATTCCTTCCTTATATTAATTTCTCAAACAGTATACAAGTTTGGCTCAAAAATCCCTTTCTCTACAAAAGGGTAATACTACCTTTTATAGAAGACTCAAATAATATATTAGTTAGTCATAAGATTACACATGTACAAAGATAAGGATAGTTGTCCTTATTTACAATTATAGAATACATTTATCTTTCCCAAATGGACTAACTTATAGGCAAATATTTTAACAAACTAGCATATGCCTTTACAAAAAAATATTCCACATTCAAATATTACAATGCTTTATAAAATAGAATATTAATTAACCGATGGGCCCTATGCTGAAGGGATCATTTTTTGATCTTGGAGAATCTCCATAGATCTCTATGTTTCTCTTTCATAAGCTTTAAATCAATATCTAGCTTCAAGAGACAATCATCTTCTTCATCAATCAAGTCATTAAAGTCCCTGTTATTCCTTACCATAGCCTCTTTAATGCTCCTAGCTTCTACAATATTCTCTTTAGTAGTGAAGATCATGCCCATGATTCAAATATAGTCACTGCTTGATTGGCCCTAGGTTTTTCTTCTCACTTCCTTCATCACCAAAGTGGTTATGTGCTTGTAATCCTCATCATCAATGATGCCCAAGGGACTAAACTTTATAGGATTACCCAACATGATGACAAGGAGTTGTTTGACTCTGGATATCAACTCATCATCATCCCTTAGGAATTTGTTTAAGCTCTTTGACCAAGCACTTAAACTTTGGATATTATCAACAACTATTCCTAATATTGCATTCAAGTGAGCTAGGCTAATGGTTTTTAATCCAAGAATCTTGTGCTTAATTATTATGTTGATAAGATCTCTTATTTTATCCTCTACATCCTACCATTGGGCCACCAATCCTTTGGCAATCTAACCCTATTGGGTTAATGCATCCTTCCTAAATTTCATTGTCTTCAAGGATTCAAACATGTTAAAGAAATATGCCTCAAACATCTATATTAAAGCCTTTGGGATTAATAGGACAACTTGGGTCTCTAAATTTTCCTTTTACTTCTCCAGATTATGTATCCTTTACTTCATGCCCTTGATTCTTGTTTTGATTTGAGATAAATGAGCATCAAATAAGCTTTTAATGCCTTATTCATAGATAGGATGCTCCCCATCCCTTTGACCCCCAATGGGAGATAAACCAAAAAAAGGTTTAACTCTTTGGAAGGTGAATTTCTCACCTCCAACCATGGTTTTCTTGGTGGTTACTCTCACTAATGTTGTTATTTTTGGATTGATTTAAACACTAGTCGATGACTCTGTGATCTTAAGAGGCTCAGGAGTTTCCACCTATGTGCTCTTTGATTTTCTTAGAGTGTACATTTGGGTGCCACTCGATCCTATTATGGAAACTATCCTTATTTCCTCCTCCTCTTTCATAAAAGCCAATATCCATGTCTTGATTTCTTCATGAACATTAATTTGAATTTTTTGGGTCAAGGCCCAAGAATGGGATGAAGTGGGAATATTTTGAATTTTCCCATAAACAAACCATTTAGGGATAATAGGTCATGAATGGGGTATTCATCAATGAAGAAGTTAACTTCACTCATATGGTGGGTAAATGTCAACTTAGGCTTCTTTCTCCCAATTGGGACCAATGGCAATTCTGATTTCCTTTCGTGTGGGGGTGATATTGGAACTAGGTCCAAAACAACTTCCTTCCCTTTATCTTGATTTGTTTTCTTAGCCTAGGCTTGGGATTCTTTAGTTTTTTCCTCTTCTTCCTCTGACTCATAAGATTTATCAAGCACCTTAGGTTCACCCTCCACTATTACATTAGGCTCTAATGTAATCATATCCAAGTATTCCATTAGAGACTCTAGCCTTTTAGGAAGGGATGAAGATGATCCTTCCCTAGGTCTTTCTTCTAAATTTTCCTTACCAAGTCCTTATCTTATTTGTGCCTGGGGTCGTTACAGTGGTTGATCTAAAGGGGGCCTAGAAGAGGGTCTAGGAAATAGGTGATACTATAGGGGTCCCATTTTCAAAATCTCACCTTATGTCTTATCATCTTCTCTAGCTAAGTTGAGCTCTAACTTAATGTTGTGCCTCTTCAATCTAGATAATACCTCTAAAAAACCAAAGGCCTTAATGTAGAATGGATCATGGATACTAATTTGGTGCTTGTATGTCTTGTTTATGGTTTTGAACTTTATATTTTTGGTGATCACCCCATTAGGGCCCCATTACCTCAAATCATATTTCTACAGGGTGAATGAGTCTTTATGTTCTGTAATAACATTCACACATTCCCAATTTTGTAAAATGGTCCTACTAATTGTCAAAGGAAAGGGATGATGGAGTCCTTTCCTTTTCTCCTTACAAAATCCATATATACTATGAAGAAGTTGGTAAGCCACTTCTTGCTTTACTATCTTGATTAACACATAGATGGGTAACTTATAGGGCTATGCCAAAGTCCTTTCTATCCTTATTACTATGAAATCAAGGTAGAACCATATATCCCATATCAATTCCACATTTTTTGTAACCAAGGGGCTGACCCTCTCCATGAGGATTCTTTTGATAACCTCCATGAGGGCTAGATAAACATAATCATAGATGAACTGCATTTTGTGTCTATATTTAAATATGTGGAGTTTGTAGTAATGACGGGAAATAATATGTATCCCATCAGGTGACCAATCCTTAATGTTTGGGGTCTATGTGGAGGCTAAAAGGGAATCAAGCAAATAGGACATCACATAAAAGTGTTTGCTTGTTTTCTTCTTGATGGCTATAAATTGGAATTTCAAATAGATATTGATCATCTCACCCAATCAGGGAGTGAGTCATTTCTCAACCATGAAGTAAACATATGACACCTAGACTTTATCAATATGTGTGATGGAGGGGGCTCTGCATAACCTATTTAGCAAGGTCATTATTATCTTAATCCCCTCCCTGAATTAGATAATTAGGGTTTTACCTGTGGGATCTTGGATTACTTGAGTCCCAGTAAGCAACCATGGGGCCAAGATTATGTTTAGATTATGCTCTCCAATATACTTTTTAATGGTTGGAAAGTTTATTAGGGTTTTACATAGTTTATAATACCTCTCAAAACCTAGAGGGGAAATGTATGCAACTTTATTAAAGTTATGCTCATGCACAATCTGATCATTCTCAATTTTATAATCTTGGAAAAGAAGAATAAGGACATTAATGCAGTGTAATACCTTAGGTTTGGTGGTAGAATAGTGTGAGCTAGACATCTAAACAAAAACCAAGGCATTATATCTCTACAAGATGGTTACATTCTTCTATTCCTCCCTGGTAAGAGCTTGCATATCTTCAATTGTCCAAAAGAGTTTAGACTAGTTTTTGTTCCCATTATTCAAAGCTATGGTGTCCAAGTCTGTGTCCTTAAATACACTTCCTTCATTATTTGAGGTCAAATATAACTCTACATCATCCCTTTGTTATTGTCTATGAGCTACCATGATTGTGAAAGTTGTAGTTACTTACCAAATGAATTGTAAGTTATCTTTGATTCAATTTGTTCTTACTTAGATTGCAATTAAACTCTCTCAATTTGATTGTGATTGATTCAAACTCAAATTAGGGTTTTTATAGATGCTTAGGGATGGTTTGAAGCTTTAATGACAATGGCAATTCAAACTTATCATCATTCATGTCTTGGATTTGATTAAGACCCAAGCATTTATACCTTTGCCTTTTCAAGCATATAAAATCTTTAATTTTTTCATTTTGTGCTTGTGTGGTGCCCATGTGGCCTCCATTTGATAACTTTCACAACATTTTTCATAAATGCCCTGAGGGACTAGCCATTGTATTTTAAAAATCCAAATTTTATTTTGCTCCATTGGATCCTTATTCATGGATCAACATAGATCATTGATCATAATCATGTGGATTGAGAGTCATTGGTTGATTTATGTCGAGCCCTATGTTTGTGACACTTTGTACTTTTACGAGCCTTCTAGGATCTATATTCTATGTAGTGAATGTGTGATTTCCATATTTCAATCCCATGGGACTTTAAGGCTCATTTAAAATTCTTTGATATCTATGATCCATCTGATCATCCTCTCACAAGTGTGGACTATTGATCTTAATCCAAATAGATGCATGTGATTGGTCTGATGGATCAAATGCCTTAGATTTTTTAGGTATTTTTCTCTATCTAATCAATCTCTCATGATGAATCATAGGTTGTTTATCTTGAAAAAATATGAGAACTTAAATCAATGTCACGACATAATAAGGGACCTAGGCTTAAAAATTTTAAGCTAAGGTTTATTTTGTGTTTAATAAACACATTATAAACTTTAGGCTAAAGTATTTTATCCTAAGTTTTTAGAATCCATAAAAAGGGGTTCCAAGCTAAATATTTTATGCTAAGGTTTATGTTGTGTTAATAAACACAACATATAATTTAGGCTAAAATATTTATCTTAAATTCTTATAACATGTCCAAAGGGGCCACATAATACAAGGACCAAATGTTAGGTTTTAACCTAGGGTTTTATCTCATTAACAAACATGATAAAACCTTTGGTTAAAAGTATTTATGATAAGTTTTATGTCACAAGGACATTTTAAAATAATATTTAATATAAGTATCTAGCCTAAATTTTATTGCATTTAAACAAACACAATTGGGACCTTAGGAAATAGACTTAGAATAAGTCCATGTCTTCATGTATTTAAATTACAAGACCATTTTATCATTTGAAGTTTATAGACCCCAAGTGTTTGAATATATTTTGAGGGATCCCATTTATTTTTAATGTAAGCCATAATCTTTTAGTAACATTTTGAAACATGCCCTTATATCTAAGAAAAATAATTGATTAGCTTAAATTTGGTGGTCTTGTAGACGTTAATGATGGCCTTGCAAACGTCAAATGATGGTCACAAGAATGTCAAATTTAAATTAGTGGATCATTAGGTTTAATGGTATTAAATTTAATGATCCCATGGATGTCAATGATGGCCTTTTGAATGTCAATTTATGGTCATGAGAACATCAATTTTAAACTTATGGAACCCTTTTGGTCAATAGACCTTGGATTTGATATGCTCCATTAGATTAATCTCCATGATGAAGCATAGACCATCAATTGTAATCTAAGCAAATTCATGCCATTGGTTCAATTTAATGTGTAGGACCCTTTATTATCAAGCTTCAAATGTGAAAATGCCATGTGGCAGCTTTGTGTGGTTTCTTGAGCTTTTGAATTTTTAGTACTATATTCACTCTATTGGATTATTTCTATGCGAGTAACCATGGACCATCTAATCAATCTAGATGCTTACACTTAGCAGAATTTTTATCCTAAGGTTTCATTGTATTAATAAATATAATGAGACCTTAGGGTAAAACTTAAGCTAAGTTTATATTTGATAAAAAGGGTCCTTTAAACTCTTATGATGATCTCGTATTGTTAGATGCTAGATTCTGCTTAAGTGTGAATCAAAAATCTAAATCCAAGTGTTTACACTTGATTGGTCTAATAGATCAAAGATTTAATTTTTTTAAGCTTATTTCTCTTTGCTAGATCATTATTCATGATGAAGCGAGGTCCATTGGATCTATAAAGAATCAAGGCATTTAAGTTAGGATGTGAATAAATAATAGGAACTTAAGCTAAAGCTTTAATACTAAGGCCTTGATCATATTGAAAAATATGAATGGGGCCTTAAAATTAAGACTTTAGGCTAAACATATAACAAAGGGGACCATGACAAAATAAAATAACTTGAAAACATAAACATTAGACCATGTTAGAAACATAAAAAATGGAAGGGGCAAAATAAAGGGAAATAAGAATGATTTTTAGGATAAGGTTTAGTTGTGTTGAAAAACATGACCAAGCCTTGAATGAAAATTAGGCTTAAGTCCAAAGTTGATTCAAAGAATTATTGCTAAATCTATTCCCACCAAATTTGAATTTAAACAAAAGGTCTAAGCTAGGGTTTACTAAAAGAGGGTTTCAAAACATGAATCCAACTATGAGATACCATAAATTTGAGATTAGAAAAAGTCTGAAAATGGTTGATCTATTAATTTCAAGCATGATTCATGATAAAATCCATGAAACCTACAACTTAAGACATGAAGATCAACTCTTATAAATATTAATCAAGTTCCAAATAAAACCATGATCAAATGGGCCAATTTCATCAAGCATGGATGATCTTCAAATCATAATAAAGATCAGAATATCAATATCTCAATGCTAAGGTTCAAAATAATCATAAGGGTCCCTATTTTTTAGAAATGGGGGTATGTTGACCTCAATAGATGGGAACTCAATTCACTGTAGTTCTACCCTATTGTGGAGGAATTTGACTAGTATAATAGCCAATTCAAATAAAATAGGCAAAGTTGGTATAAAGGCATAGTATGACATAGGAAAAGGCTAGTTAGTATGTCAAGGCATGAAAAACAAATGTTACCCCTAGTTTTCCCATAGGTGGTTATAACTAGGATACAAAGACATAGGTCAATGATACTAATTTGACCATATATGGTTATAATTAGTAACAAGACTGGTGGGACATTGATTTGACCATAGGTAGTTATAATCATGCACACTTGGTATAGAGAACAAAATAAGAAATGAAAGATTAAATTGCCAAACTTCTATCTTACTACTCCAAAATAATGCCTATATCTGGAATTCTTGAAATAACTATTGAAATTGAATATGATCCTTTTACTAAAAATGTGAATGAAACCAAATGGAATAGAACCAAGGTCATAGGGCTAGGTAGGGAGGGAGAAAATAACTTGATTGATGAGAAGGGTATGGTAGAACATATATGTGATAGGAAAAAGTGATAGGTTGGTATGATGATAAGAATGTAAAATGGTATAGTACAAAAAAAAATATTGAGAAGATGATACAAATTTAAACGGTCCTTATAAACAATACACCAAGTCACTCAAGTGTAGTACCACTAAAGTTGGATAATGTTCATTAGCTCATCAATTTCATTTCCATTTGGTGTTACAAGCCTATCTGCTCATGTTCCATAGTTTACCAAAATTATGAAAAGACCAACCCAATTGGGTTTGAACTTGCCTTTATGTTTATTTTCAATTGTGGTATTATTTTGGTTCTCTTTAAGGAAAAGATCACTAAGTTTAAATTCTCTATGTTTTACATGCTGATTATAATGGCCTCGGAGTTGATTTTGATAGGCTTGGATAATATTCACTGCATCCATGTGTTTCTCATCAAGTAACTCTAGATCTTGCAAGTGAGATACTCAACAATCATTATAATCTAGGACAAGCTTGAAAGAGATGCATAGAGAAGTAAACTTGACCTCAATGGGAAGAATAGATTTTGTACCATAAATAAATGAGTATAGAGTGGCTCTTATGGGTGTATGGTGATTGGTACGGTATGAATAGAGGGTATAGAATATCTAAAGGTGCCAATCATGATTGATATCATTGACAATATTTTTCAAAATGTTGACAATAGTTTTGTTTGATGCTTCATCCTGGCCATTACCTTAAGGGTAATAGGCCATGGAAAAGTGTTATGTGATCTTGTATTTAGTACATAAATTTTTGACATCCTTATTTTTGAATGATCCTCCATTATCAGATATAACGTTGGAAGGGATACCATAATGGAAAACAAGATGGTTAAAAATTAACTTGGAAATTTGATTTCCAGTCACGTAACTAAGGGGTATAGCTTTCACCAACTTAGTGAAATATTTAGTGGCAATGAGTATGTGTTTATGGCCATATGATGAGGTGGGGTTTATCTTCCCAATGAGATTGATGCCCCATGTAACAAATGGACATGGTGTCAATATTTATTTTAAAGTTTTAGTGTGGGCATGAATCATATTAGCATGCCATTGACATTTATCATACTTATTAACATATACAACTACATCTATACCCATAATTGGCCAATAGTAACTAGTATGCAAGAGATTTTTAGATAAGATTACCCTGCTAGTGAGGGCTCCATATGCTCCTTCATGAAATTCTCTTAATACTAGTATATATTCTACAAAAGTTAAATAATGAATCAAAGCTTCATCAAAACTATGGTGGTAAAGGGTTGATCCAAGTAAGGTATAACAAGTGGTTTAGTGGATAAGGCTTTGGATTGATTTTGGGATAGCTCAGGTGCTATAATTTGGTAATGAAGGTAGTTGTAAAGGTATGAGTACCATATAGAGCTAGGACTAATAATATCACAAATCATCATGATGATTGAATGTCTATGAGCTGGCGCTAGCAAATTCTTGATGAGGAACTGATACTCTTTAGCCATGTCTAATTGGTAAGTCAAATATCCAATAGTAACCATATCATCTATGATTATGTTACTTACCCTTGGTATATACTCAAATTGGACATCAACAATTAGCCATTTGAGAGTGTTGACCATGGCCTTGTATGGCACCATCTTGTCATCTTTTGTTTGAAAGTGGTCTATAACATGATTGATGATTAATTATGAATCACCATAAACCTTAATATAAGATATGTTCCACTGTATCACTTGTCAAATTCTTGCAACAAGTGATTCATATTCAATCATGTTGTTGGTAGAAGGAAAGTTGATCCTGAGCGATTTAGAGATTAGATCCCCTTGTGGTGTAATAAATAAAAGGATTGTCCCCAATCCATGTGTTATGAATGATCCATCAAAATACAAATTATAGTGCTAATCCTTAAAGGGTGTGTCAATGATGGTCGTTATGGATTCATCAAGAAATTAGAATGTGAGTAGATATATATCAGTAAGGGGTGCTTCAACAAGTTGATCTACAAGAACTTGCTCCGTAATGGTTTTTTGGTTGATGTACTCAATGTCAAACTCACTGAGAAACATGATCCACTTGGCCATGTAGCTTTGTAAAGATATTTTAGATAGTATATACTTGAGTGAATCTACTTTTTAAATAACCATGGTTTTATTGTTTAACATGTAATGGCATAGTTTTTGAGCTGTAAAGACCATGGCTGAATAGAGTTTTTATATGGGCGTATCATTATGTTCATAAATGACCAATGTAAGACTTAAGTGGTACACAACATGATCTTTTCCATTATCATTGTGCTGATCCAAAAGTTCCCCTAGGGCATTGTCAATCATGGATAGATACAACAAAAATGGCTTTCTTGACATAGGAGGTAAAAAAATAGGTTGATTCACTAGATTTTCCTTTAGTTGTTGAAAATTTGTCTAGTAGTGATCATCCTAGTGAAATGTGACTCCCTTATTTATAATATGCATAAAATTATGGCATTTGTTAGATAATTATGATATGAAGCATTAGATATACTAGATTTTGCACTGTAAACTATGGAGCTACTTCAAATTAGTCAATGATTTCATCTATGTTATGGCTTGGACTTTGGCTAGATCAAGTTCAATTATTTGATGAAACACAATGAAGCCAATTAATTTACCCAAAGTGACTCTAAAGACACACTTTTTAGGATTAAGTTTGAATTTTTACTCATTCAATCTTTCAAATATTTAGTGTAGCACTACTAGATGATCAACCCTAGTCTTTGATTTTCCAAGAATGTTGTCGACCTAGTTTTCAAAAATGTCATGCATCATATCATGAAATATGATGGTCATGGATCTTTGATAGGTGTCCCTTCCATTTTTAAGACCAAACAACATAACTCGATAATAGAATGTTCACCATGGAGTGGTGAACACTATCTTGTGTTGGTCTTTTGGTGTTATCTTGATCTGGTTGTACCCTGAAAAGCCATTCATTAATGAAAGCATTTTATAACCCACTATGGATTTGATTATCATGTCAATGTTTGGTAATGGAAAATCATCCTTAGGGTAAGATTTGTTTATATCACAAAAACAAATATAGATTATGATTCCTTCTAGATTTTTTCTAACTTGCATAACATTAGAGATCCACTCTAAATAGTAAATCAGCTGAATACATCATACTTCCAAGAGGTTTTTCAACTCTTTATTTAGTAATACAACAATGTGAAGATGCATCTTATGTAAATTTTGTTTCACTAGTTTGACATGAGTATTTACCATAAGGTGGTGCAAAACCAAGGTAGGGTCCAAACCTTGCATGTCAAAATATACCCATGCAAATATGTCAATAAATTCCCTTAAAAGGGATGTAATGATTTCATGCTCCTTCTCAGTAAGGGATGTTCCTAGTTTGATCCACTTAGGGTCATTTGGGGACTTTATTTTCACCTCTATTGTGTCCTCCACTAGAAGGGTTAAACCATCTTCAAGGATAGTGGGTAATGATTTGAATTGATTGGTAACATTAGAGTCCTCTATTAGGACTGGCTCTTTGAGTTCCCCTAGGCATGATGAATCAAAGTCCCCCAATGGGAGGTGTGTCCATTTAAAAAAAAATAGAAAGTCCTAAATGATTTGATCAAAATCTTGTTGTTATTCAAAATTGAATTTAGACTCATAGAAAAGTTCATCGTTGGTGGTCTCCTAAGCTATACTTGAAGAAGGTTGAGCACCTATGTCTAATGGAACCTGAAATAGGTTTTCAACACTAGATTGGCCTTTTTATTTAATTTTTTCCTAGTTATAAATCACCTCAAAGAGGTTTTCACTTTGGGACCTCAATGCTTTAAGTATTTGATTTTGGCTAAGGGTGTTCACCTGCACTCCAAAATAGGCTTTAGGATCCAACTTGATTGAGAACCTTGACTTATGGCCCCCCAATAGAACATTATCTCTAAGGCCCAAAAAATCATATAAATCCTCATCATTTTAAAACTCATCAATTAGCACGTTGTATTCTTATTGGTCAGAGTCTATTAGTTAGGGATAATATAATGGTAGTGGGTTGTGATGAATGACTGGTCTAAGGTACAAATAGAATGAGGGTTAAATAGGTTGGTATTGGATAGCTCATTAAAAAGGCTATGATTAGACTTCACTTCATTGTTGGCATCATCATCACTAGTTGATGGTAATGGAACATGATTAAGGTACATGGGGTCACCCACAAATAATTTAAATCCAAGTCCATAGGGCCCTTTATATCTGTTCATGGAAATTGGCTCAAGTTTTCCTTGTTATTTGGTCCAAGGCCACCTCCTTCATAATATTGGTTATTCATTATCCTATTGGTAATAGGATACTTTGCATTCTCATAAAAATTGGCCTACTTGTCATTGTATAACCATGATTCATTTCCTTTGAGAGGGTCATGTTCTAAGCTAGATGTTGGTATAAACGTGATGGGTTTGGGACTATAATTTTTACCTTTACCCTTTTATGTACATTATATATGAATTGGCTTGGATTTAGGTCTTCCAAAATACTTTGGGTTATGTGTAAGGTTTGCAATGTGAAAGGTGTCATGGGTTAAATACTCTCTTGGGCCATTAGGCGAGATGGTATAATAGTTGGATATCTTAAGAGGTGGCATATGGGAAAGAGAATCAAGGGTATAAGGATCAATGCAATTATCCTTTAGAAAATCAAGGAGTATTTCCTTTACCTTATCCTACTTGGCCACTAGATTCATGACAAAATGATAGTTATAGCTCTTGAACTTAGCCTCTAGGTGTTTTTAGTACTCGTATGGATGTAAATATATGGGTATACAAACTTCCATTCCTGAGTGGGAGAACTTGATACATTGGTGCAATGTTGATGAGATGACATGAATTTAATACATCCAAGGTCTACCCAAAAGCATATTATATGACAAATTGAGAGCTAGCACATGGAAAATTTTATCATGCGTAAAGGGCCCAAGGATAACTAGTAAACAAATGGTGCCTTATGATTCTCATTCTTAATTATCATAGGCTTTGATGGTTATCATTTATGCTTGAAGATCTACCACCGTGTACCTCAAAATCTTGGTGAGCTTTAGAGACACTATGTTTAGACATGATCCATTATCTATAAGGACACATTTCACTTTGTGCCACTTTATGCAAACTTTAATGTACAAGGGATTATTATGTAGTGAGCCAAGGAATGCCATATTGCTTTGGTTGAAAGTGACTTTTTGGGATAGAGCTAGGTGTCCAACCAAATATTGGAATTTGTTAGGGGATATGTCACTTAAAATAGTGGATTGGATAAGGAACTTATTCAAAATATTTTTTTGGATTGTTGACATATGCAACAAATCTAAAATGGAGATCTATGTTGGCATCTTTTGCAATTGTTCCAAAGTGTCAAAAATATTTTGAAATTATAGATCATCATTATAGTATAGGGTCCAAAATTAGTAATCCCTACTTATTGGTATACATGTATGCAGTCCCAGGTCAAGGAAAGATTATTAATGTGAGTTGGTAGATTGGCATTATTTATCAAAGGTCTTGATTAATTAGTATGTGTTCTTGAATTGATGGAGATGGTTTTAATGTGACTTGTTATAATATGACCTACAACCCTATTATAGTCATGTGAAACTATATGGTAGTTATGTTGGTTGTTATCATTTTGACCTTGGCTCTGTTTATTGTTCAGATGCTATTGGTTTTGTTGTTGATGGTTCTATTTATTCTAATGGTTTGGCCTTGGTTGTTGAAACCATTATTGTTAGTGTCACACTAGCCATTAAGATTGTTATGGTTGTTTTTACTAATACAATTGGTTATTATGCTATGGGAAAGGGTTATAAAAGATTCCAAGGTTTTGATTGGAAGTGGAAGCACCACCATCAAATGTTATCTCCCCATTCTCCAACATCTTTTGAATCATATTTTAAATTTGCACACAATAGCACAAATTATGTTCATTAACTTGATGATATTTATATAATTCATTTTGGTGATACCAATCAGGATAAGGAATGCCCTCAAAATAATGTTTCGGTATAGGCTAGCTAATCAAATTAGTAGTGGTGAGCTTGAAAAACATGTATTCAATAGGTTTTCCAAGGTCACTAAAAATGCAATGAGTAGGAATTGTTCTCCTTGGAGGAAGGGCTTATAATGGTAAAAGTTGTTGCATTTGATGTGTGATTTTCAGTTTTTGTGCTTGTTGTGTTTGCTAAAAAGGTTGTGGGTTAGGCATAATTTATTTATGTTGCATAGGTTGATTAGATGGTGTTTGCATCATTTGGATATGTCTTGACTCTATTACTCCATTTCCAACAACATTTTTGTTATAGTTTAAATGTTTTGGTCTATCATTGTTATTGGTTTATGTCAATTATGACTCTCGTACTTGGACTTGATGTTGATTTTGCCCATTTCCTTGATTGATACCTTTATTTTAATTTGATGAAGTAAGCTTGATGATCCCTTTGTTAATAAGGGCTTACTTGATCAACAAACTTTTGTCAATGGTCTCTTTAAAAGTATGTGCACACTACAATTCTAGATAATAAGATATTTCACAGTGAAATGTTTTGGTAAACATAGAGGCTAATTGTTTGTCTAGTAAACTATGAGTGAATCAAATTTCAAGGGCTCTCCATCACTATAGATAACTTATAAAACTCTCACCAACCTTTTTCTTTACTTGCATCAAGTTAACCAATAAGATCTCATGCTCGATATTATATGTAAAGTGTTATACAAACATGTATGAAAGATCATCAAAATCTGATACTAAATTCTTAGGTAACTTCAAAAACCACACAAAGGCTTATCCTTCTAGACTCCTTGGGCATAATAATAAAAGGTATATGTCACTATATACCACTAGATGGCATGTAACAAAGAACTAGGTCAATTGAGCCTTGGGGTCACCTTTCCCCTTATATTTATCAAATTTTAGTGGTTTATACCCTAGAGGAAATGTTATCTTCAAGTAATCCATGTTAAATGGATAAGAACACACATCATCTAATTTAAAAAATTTGGTTTATTTCTTATCTCAGATGGTAGCAATGAAATCCTTCATTTATTGTAGTACTTGGGCTAAGATACTAAAGGGAACATTGGTTTGTGGTGGAAGATTGGTTTGGGTAGATGGTTGAGTGGTCATAAGTGAAACACTTTGAGTAGGGTATGATGGAGGAATTTTTTAGGGTATGTTGGTTTAGTTTGGGAACGGACCAGGAATACACATGCATGGATTGGAATGCAATTGTTGAAATTGCATTTGTGGTTGTGTAATATTTTAGTTAGGGTTGGATATATGGGCTTGATTTCAGGGATTTTCAGGTTAAGATGGAGGGATATGGTTTTACTATGCCTATTTAGGTTGAATAGGGATATGTTGCTGACTAGTCAAGCCTTTCTATTGAGGAGGTAATTTTGAACCAAGACCCTATCTTTAAACTAGTGACATTTTATGTATAAATGGTAAATGTTGCATGATTGGTATTTGAGGAACATTGAAACCTCTTTATTATATGAATCTTAGTTGGGAAGTGGATACATGTTGGAGATTCAAAAAAATTTACTGAACAATAATTATATGTTATTTATTAGACATCATTTGACTTTGAATTGGTATATTAGTCTGCGAGGAAAGAGGTATGTTCGTTACTACCTAGTGAGGTGGAATATTGGTTGTCCCCTATTGAGGTGGTAATATATTTTATATATATTGCATTGGTATGTTTTATTGTGACTATTATTTTGTAACACTACTTGTTACCTATTAGAGAGGAGTAGGATTTGTCACATTCTATTATTGAGGCATGACATTGGTTGTTGGTTGGCTACCTAACCCTTTTGGTTGAGTGATTGAAGAAGCAGTTGTTGGATGATTAATGGTATTATTTATTTTATTTTAGGATGTATAAATTCCTACTCCCTATTTTGGAGAACCACTCATGGTGTTTACTAAAGGTACACTTATTTGTGGACTAGTTGTTTGTGTACTTACACCACTTTGGTTTAGATTGGATATTGCTTACACATTGTCCACTATGTTTTACTTAGTACTCTACATATAAGTAGAAGAAAATTATTTGATGGTTGGCATATGAAACAAGTTATTTATTTAACTATTTTGTTTGAATGGGTCTACACCATGATTGTCTTGACCAGTCAATTATATTAATACTCTTATTGAAGGAACTAAATCAATGAGAGGCTTATTTGGCATGGTCATCTGATTAAAATTACATGCTAGGTTCAAGTAAGGTTGGTATGCTATCTAAATCTATACAAATTGATCCTCCATGGGGTCCTTTCCTTTAACAAGCATACTAAGGTCCTGATATGCCATTGGAGCTAGAGCTAAAGGATTTCTAGAAGAACCCTATTGACTATACGATATATTGTGAGGTATTCTTACTAGACTTGGAAAATTCTCATGGGAGAAGTCTAATAGAAACTTAACCCTTACTTCTATAGCTCTAACCAAAATCTCATCCTTGTTTTCTAATAATTGATGTTCAAATAGATAAGTATCATACAATGATAGTGTAATAACATAGTATGGTTATTGAGGAAATGTTTCTTCAACTGTAGGTACCATAGCTAGGTATTTCTCTATTATATCATTATCTTGTTCTAATTATGGAGGTGTTTTAACCAAATAATGAGCAAATTGGTCTTGGTTTTATGCCCCTATTTGAGTGTTATAAGATGGATAAGGATGCGTCTCATAAGAAACATTGTTTATATAGAGGTCTTGAACCATTTCTTCTTGTGTGACTCCATTAATAAATATTAGATTATACATGAGGCCACTAATAGTGTAGGAAGACATGTTAGGATCCATAGTAAATGTTTCATGACCAAAGGAATAAAGTTCTACAAACTCCAAAAAAATAATGTCTAAAAAGAGGTTTAAACTTGATCTAACCTAATCAAAAATATGGATATGTATATCCAAAAAGATTGATGCAATGACTTGTGATAAAATAAGATAACATCAAATGTCCAACATTACATGTCTCACATAAAAAGGTCAAGAAAAAGGACTGTAAATCAAAATGCTAATTTCTATAGTTAAAGTGTTTCAAATGAGTCTAATATAGTAAAAATAAAAGTTGCTAGGTCTTTTAGCCAAACACGGTGTCAAAATCTAGACTCAAACAAGCTATGCTAGGACTTTTGGCCAAACAGCATCAACATCTAGACTTTAAATAAAGATTAGATAAAACTTAACATATTTGAAACACTTTTCAATAAAAACTAGGCATTTGAATCTTGGACATAAACTTGATCAATAAGTATGAGGTATGAAACAAAAGTCACTTGGAGATATTTATTTTATCCCAATTAATGGCACAAACTAAACTCTTACAATCAAGAAACTAGACAAAGGTGAATGACATAACTACACTAGACAAAGACTCACAAAGGTATACTTGAAATGGTTTGAAATTTTTGGAAACAATTGGACTATGCAAATAGGCCTATGAAACAAGATTTGAAATAATTTGAGAAATGTAACAATGCTAAAATACTCAAAAGGTGTGACAAATTTTTGCTTTAAGACTCTAATTAAAAATGGTTTAACATGCTTTTGGTAGTGTAACACTACTCTCCTCAACTCAAATGACACAAACACACAAAGTTTGACAAATTTCGAAAGGCAAAAGTTTTGCATCAAATGGACTCAAGACAAATGGTAAAATAGGAAAGGTAGTACAAAATATATCCTAGGACTCAAATATTGAGAGATACGCAAGATGAATTGAGTCCTACCAAAAGATGATAATGATTATGAGTCTAAAATGGCCCTCAATTCAAATTAGAAATTGAACCCAAATCCCCTCAATTTTAGTGAAAATGGTGAACCCACTTAAAACATCAGCCTTATGAACTTATAAAGGTGCAATTTTGAATTTAAATTATTAATGGACTTAAGTAAATTGGGAAAATTATCTAGACTCGTATGGGTAGCATAACTGTGCCAAAATGGAACATATGACACAAAGTTTATGATAAATTTTTGAACAAAGAAAATTATGATTTTCACTTAGGCAACATAATGCCTCCTTATTCAAGAAAATGGTGGACAATGTGTTTCATTATGTAACCTTTTGTTAACAAAATTTTTTGACTCCAAACAAGACCAAGTAATCTAAGACAAAGTCAAATCAACTAATTAATCATCTTAAGCCTTAAATTGACGAGGTATGGCAAAGTGGGGTTAACTAACTAACAAGTTTTTTAATGTCTAGACGGATTAAATGCACACAACTTTCACATAAACATATAAAATAAGTGCACATCATTTGGGTCCATGTTATATGGCTTGTTGTAAAAAGGTCTTGCCCTTTTTATAACTACTACATTCATCATTCATTTAGTATAGTGAAATGTCCAACATGCTTAAACATCTCAAGATTAGCCTCTACTAATGGATATGGATTAACCATTCAAACCACCATTCCAATGAGGGGATCCCAATTTATATACCCTCCCATGGAGAGGGGTTGATGACAATGCTAAGAGATGAATTCTCAGGTCAAAGTTTCCCTATAGAACTTATGGGAGGTAATGAAATAGAAACTAGAAACTAAGCCAATATTCAATGAAATAGAAACTAAGTAAAAGACATTTATGGTTATTTCTATATCACCCAAGCCATTTTGGTCTTGGGGAGATCCTTCATAACATCTCTTTTATGCATTTTCACTAAGTCAATTTGCAATGAAGATGGTGCTTTTGATCCAACAAGTTCCTATAGGGGATAGGGGGAGAGCATACATGCACAACTTCCTTTTTACTCAAATAAATATAACTAAGCAAAAAATGATAAAAAACTTGAAAAAACTTTAAAGTGAATTCAATTTTAAAGGACTAAATGAAAGGTTTGGTGGTGTTCTTTGGCCCCTTGGGCTTAAGTTTCAATTTTTTTGAAAAATAAGCACAAAAACATTCAAATAAGCATCTAAGTATTTCCTTAAGCTCCAAATGAAAGTTCCTAATCCCTTTTAAGCACCCAAAAAGAGGTTTAAAAACTACATTAATCTTTTTTTGATCACTTTTTAAATGGGGCTTGTAAAGAAATGGTCAATATTTTGTCTAGCCTTAAATCACTTTTTCAAATGAATTATATAAATTTGTAAATTGAGCTCTCAAGTTCACACAGTGCAATCCCACAACTCCATAGTTCAATACCACAACTCTACAAAACCATGACTGGTTAACACAATATCACAATTCATAGGTTAGTCAATAGAAATTAATAATATCACTACTCTAAGAGACAATATCATGACTGATAGAGCAAACCCACAACTTAGAGAGTTATGGTATTATCGTTTAGCCCAACCGTCTAGGATAATCAATAACATTTAATTGAAATACCGTGACTCAAATTGATAATATCACTATTATCAAAATCATGGTGTTGTAATATCATGACTATTGAGTCACAATATTGCAATATCATAACTTGTAAAATCATGGGATTGCAATATAATTACTATCAAGTAAAGATATTTTAATATCGTAACTTGACCTATAGATAGAGAAAAGGCTAGTTCAAAAACATAGTTAAGATATAATATCTCTATTAAGATAAAAACATGACTGTGTAAGTTGTGAGATTGTGGTTTAGAGGATAAGATTGTAACTCCATAGTGTCAAAACCATGACTTTTAGGAAAACATATTTTTACTCAAAATTTTCACTCTTTTTTCTCCCATAGTCCAAGATTCTACATGAAAATGATTATTAGGTTGCTTTTAAGATCTATTTGATCAAATTTGTGGGGCTAAGTCCCACCAATTATGCCATTTGTGAACATAAGATTATAATAAGGGGATATTAGTTATAGTGTTAGTGTATGAAATCAAAATATAAAATAACACACTAATAGCTAACACCTTAAGCCTAGATCAAAAGTAGATCTTAGTGAACAAAACTAAATGGAAAACATAACTAAAATGCACAAGAAAAATGATCTTTCACCTTCCTTAGATAATCCAAATGGCTTGTTGAAGTGGCTTACTTAGCTTGTGCTCAATGAGTCTTCATCAAAGGAGGCTTGGCTATTTCCTTTTCTCCTTGGCACCAATGGCTTGTGATGGATTTAGCCTAGCTCAAAAATTGGGTATGATAACACTACATAACTTTACACTAAAAGAGCTTAAAATTATAACTTTACACTAAAAGAGCTTAAAATTATGGTTATGAGGCCTCCTATTTATAGATTTTTACAAATTATTAGAATGAACTTGGACCATCCTTCTCAAGATGAAGATGTGTGGATAATAATCCATTCAATTTTGGAGGTTAAAATCACTAAATTCCCTCATAAATATTTGGGATAGAGAGGCATTAAAGAGGCATGAGAGGGCTTAACTTGATATTGTTGTATTTATGGCCTAGGGATGCCTTCACAAAAAATGATGTCTTAGATGGTGCAGTTATTCAATATCAATTTTCATTAATGAAATATTAAATACATTCCATGAAAAATTAACTTAAGATCTTAATTCAAATTAATTAGCCTTAAACATGATTTATCAATTTTGGTGCAAATCTTGGCAATTCATACACAGATTAATCAAATTGGTCAAAATATGATATTATTGGCTTGAATTTTGACTGCATTGAAATTGGAATACGATGTTAGATGTGTTGGAACCATTATCCCATTTATGATGTTTCTGACACAGAATAACAAAGGCACATGTCTCATGCAATAAAATTTGTATAAAAGAGAAATCTAGGGCACCTAAGTGCGAAAATGTCATTTTAACTCAAAATGATATGATCAAAGTTAGATATCTCATAAAATTAATTTCCCCATTTAGGGATACATTGGCTAAAATTGGAACTTGTATATGATAGGTTCACATTATTTAGCATGTTTTAATGTTTCAAGGATAAATTATGCATTTTGATAGAAATTGGTCAAAATCTTGGTTGGAGGTCAATGGTAGCCACTTTTAGGTGTCTATAGGATTTATATTTATCTTTCATGTGGTATATCATGTGCCTTTTATATGATGGTACTAATTGTCTTTGATGGAATGTTAAATCAAGAAACATTTTCCTTTTCTTGTTCTTACTCTATAGATTTGTCTTCTCTTGAAATTATAACCATTATGCTTTCATGCTCAAATGTGACATATTAATGATATTTACCCAACGTTTATACCATTTATCTCATCCATGATTTTCATATTTTTAAATTGTATTGATCCAAGGTAGGGTCATTGTAAAATATAACATAACAAGTTTTTGACCTCAAGTGTTAATAAAAAATCAATGGATCTAATACAACATTGAGGCCCAGTAATATTACCCAAGTGTTGACTATCATACCCAAGATGTTAGAGAAGTGTCATGATACATATATTAACCTAATGAAAATATGTAATCTTGACTTAGGTACATTTCTTTCAATCAATGTTAATATTAATAATCAAAGGCTCTAGATATGAACACTTTTTAGTTGATTTTTTGGAACCAAATTAGCCTTATTTGGTATGTCTTGCTCTTGAATTTTCTTTGTGAGAAACCCTTTCTTATGGATACTTTATTGTTTATCTTCAATTTTTTTGGTAACTTATCTACATGCTCTTAGTAACTTTTCATTTTCTATTTTTTCCCTTTACTTATTTAACTATTTACTTTGTAATTATTCTTTTTGTAGCCTTAGTTTTTCATCTTGTTCCTTTTGTAACCTTAATTTTTATAATTTTTCATTTTGAAACCTTTATTATTGTAATTTTTCTTTTTTAAACCTTTATTTATATAAATTTTAATCTTTCTTGTTCTTAATTTTCCATTTTTTCTATTTTCACTTGTCTTTGAGGAGATGAAATCATAGTGTGAGTGGGTGTCTTGATTGATTGATATTGTATAGGATCAACATTATCAATGATAATTTGTATTTTGTTATTCAAATCTTAATGAATATATATTATGCCCATGCATTCTATGAAATGAATGATAGTCTATTAATCTCCTAATATGATGCATAGGAGGTAATATGATCAACTTGTTTTGAAGCATTTCTCTTAAAATTTTGATTGAACTCTTATTAGACTTTTGTATAATTTTTTGAATCAATATTTGTAGATATATTTTTTGTTTAAATTGATAGTTGAGTTAACATATTTTGAGTCAATATATATATATATATATATATATATATATATATGATTAATATTGTCATGATTTGGATTATTTTTATATATGATCTAATTTTCTAATTATGTGATCCTCAAACGTTTTTTGCATCTCTTTTATAGATGCTCTCATACTGATTATTTGATATTGAAGTATTTCACAAGCACAAGAATTAGTTATTTCTAATTTAATATGCATAAAAAACCAATAAATAGGATGTGTGGGAGGTGGAGGGGCTTGAGTAAGGATGTGATGTGATGGCCTAACTCTTCTAGTGTTAACAACGTGGACTATAAAATCTAGTATAAGCCATGGAAAAATAATGGGAGTGATATGGTAGCTATTAAAAATTTGATGTCTAAGAGGAGGAACTATAATCACTTAAAATGGGTCATACATACTTGATAATTTTATTTTTGGCCCTATTGCATTTTAATTGACTTGAGTATTTAATCTAGATCTATTTCACAACCTCACTCTATCCTAAATACCTATATGGAACTATTATTTTCTAAATTTATATTTTATTATAGAATAATTCTTTTCTAAATTTATATTTTACACCAAAAAGAAATATTATAAACTACTAAGAACCCATCTAAACATATGTATGTACATGTTTGGTCCCAAAATTCACAAATTTCTCTTAAGGAGGAAAACATCCATCAGGGAATAATAGTGACAAACATTATTGTTCCCTATGGGTTGATCCTATACTCAGCTCTTCTAATGGTCAACTTTCAAATTAAAACCCTACCTTATAATTTGTTCCATATTTTTAGATTAGGCATCATGATTTTCCCCCTTTTGTATTGATTATACCACTTGGTAATTTCAATGCAGATGCACGCTTAAAATATTTCACATTGATAAAAGCTTCCCTGTTATTCCTAACTCTAAATATAATCATTTAAAGTAGTCCAAAGCCTATTTTATTTAATACAGATAAAAACATGACCAATTATTCAAGCCATTTCTATATACATTCATATTGTCAAAAGAGCATAATTGCAGAAGTACTCTAAGTGGGGGAACTATGTGGGCTTTATTTCTCTCTTAAGAGTATTGGATACATAATTAGTGTTCAATCATCATGGGGGTGATTTTGGTTAGCTAAACCCATTACTCCCCCTTTTTTTATTTGTATATTTTTAGTTATTGTAAGCCGTATTAAGGTTTCAACTTTGAAGAAGTCATTTACAGGTCTTTTGCATGCATCTAAAGGTTAAATCTCTATAAATAGGAATGATTTAAACTCTCATAGACAATTTTGGTCTGAGTTTCTTAATTTTCGACAAAGGATAAAATATAAATATTGTATGCATAGCTTAAATATTACCAATTTCTTGATATTTTACTCATTTACAATTTACACAATAATACTTATACATGTAAAATCTTTACTTTACAATGTTATATTTATCATACATGTGTGTTACATACATTCACAATTGTAAATTTTATGAGATGAGGATGTAAAATATTTCCTTTTCGTACATATTTTGTTCTCATAGGCTTCAATTTATAATCACATATATAATGAGAGCATTTTAATCATACATGGCCATGCCATCATTTGTACTACATATTTCACATTGACACATGTTGTAGATTGTTTAGATTCTTCCCCTTTATTATATTTCTAACCCATGATTTACTTACTAGTTTCTCTATTTTTAGTTTCAAAATGTGAAAATTATTAATATATATATATATATATATATATATATATATTACAAAAATAAAAAAGAATTCAAAATATTCTAAAAATCTAGAATAAGGACTGAACCATGATTAGACATATAGTTTAGATTAATGTCATATGTTATTTATCTCATGATTAGTAATTAACATATTATTTCTATATCACACACACATTTGATTGGTATTCATGAGTGTTATGCAAGGCATATAGATCTCACATGGACTAAAATGTTAGAATTACCTCTGCCCAATTACCTAAATAAGGGGAATATTATCCACATGTTATAGTAGTTATAGGTTTTACCATTTTATGACTCATATATTATTGAGCTATATAACATTTTATGAATTTATAACTAACATATCTTTCTTAAAATTCATACATGGGTATGTTATTTTCTAGGAAATGATCACATTACATATACTTGGTGTAGGCTATATTTCTAGTTCTATGCTCTATTTATGATATTAATTGTACATAGTAGATGTTAGGAATGGTGAACAAGAATTTTAACCCAAGATTTAGAAGTGATAACACCAAAAAAATCACACAAGAAGTTAAAGAGAAATAATTTCAAAACAAATTGAATCAAGTGTTAATCAGAAATAAGATATACTAGTACAAAGCAAAGCCCTTGCATATGTGAGCAAGGCCAAACACATAACTATCATAACTAGACAATGTGACATAAATAAACACATAGTACAAACTCAAAAAATCACAAAATAACTAGATAATACACTAGTACACGTGATTAATACATGAAATACATACTCTAACACCCCCCTCAAGTGAATCTAGGGCTAACAAAAGCTTTAAAAAATAGTGGCATATCCACAAGTATGAGTCCCAATAACTAGGCTTGATAATCTACTCATGTTCAATATGTATCCATGAAATGAATATGGAATATGTCAGCATGAAAACCCCCCAAGGAGAACTTCTAAAACCCTAAGCATGCCACACAATTCAAGTAAACAAGGTGATGTAAAAGGCTTTGTGAAGATGTCTGTAACCGTCAGAATGTACTCTAAGCTAAGAAATACATAATGAATGTGTTGATGAATGATGTGTACATGTAAATAAATTTGTTTGGTATAGTGATGCTCAATTGGGTTATGTGATATGTTAATTTAATTCTAGTTATCAAACCAAAATATAGTGGGTGAATCGTGCATTAAGCTAAACTCTATCAATAATTGATGAAGCCAAAAAACCTACTAACTTGCTATAATTGCTACCCTATACTCAACCTCTATAGATTAAAGTACAATATCCCACTAATTCTTACATAACCAAGTAATATGTGAAGAACCAAGATAAAATATATATCCATAAGTGGAATGCCTATCATCAAGAAAACTTACCCAATCTGAATCATTGTATCCAACCAACTGAGTATAACCCTTAGTGTAGTGTAATACAAAATGAGTAGTGCATCATAGATATCATAAAATAATTTTGTAATCTTGCCAATGACTATCATGAGGGTAATATGCAAACCTATATATAATCCCATCTTCAAATAAAAATTTTAGGGTGAGTATGGGTCAAATACATAATACTCCCAACATCTACCTATACAATGAGGATCATGAAATGGATTAGTATAAGTGGACGTGAGAGTCACTCTCAAATTAAAAGAAGGAATTGGATTGAAATCAATCATGCCAAAATATTTAAGAATATCAAGGGTATACTTATGATGACTCAAATAAATCCTTGTATTTGACTATGAATTCTGTAAATGAAGGAAGAAATAAAAAAACAAAGATCTATCATGTCAAAATGTGTTGAAAGTGCCTATTAAATAGTCTAAATCTAAGATGAAGAGCTACCTATGAGAATCATATCATCAACATATAAGACTATAATAATAATTTTCTCCAAAATATGTTGAATATACACCATGAGATTAGAGTGGCAGCAAACAAAGCCAGTGGAGAGGAGAAATGAATCCATCTTCTCATACCAAACCTGAGGGTCCTATTTGAGACTATAAAAAGACCTCTTAAGTCAAAAATAAAAGAATAATCATGAATAAACCCAATAAGATAATCCATATAGATTTCCTCATGCAAGTATCCATGAAAGAAAGTACTCTTAATGTCCATCCAATATACTAGCCAACCCTATGATACAACAAGAGAAAGTACAAGGTGAAAAAAATCCATCTTGGTAATAGACACAAATGTCTCATATTAGTCAATACCTTTGACTTATGAGAATACCTTTGTAATAATATGTGCCTCATACTTATCAATGGACCCATCAATTGTATACTTGGTGTTGTAAATCCACTTACACATAACCAACTTTATTCCTATAAGAAGAATGACCAAATCCCAAGTGTGATTCTTCATCAATGAAGAATACTCATATGTCATTTCATCATTCCACTCTTTTATCCCATGAACCTATGAAAAATATTGTGAATCCCCAAATAATGTTTGACACAAAATTCTAGTACCTATAGAATGTGTATGATGATGTTGAGTAGGTGAAAGATCATGTATGAAAGGTGCTAGCTTAGAAATTATAGTAAGAGTCCACATAGGCATAGTGGCAACATCATTTTGAATAAGATCCTCATCCTCTATAACATCCTCAATAATCTCTTGAACTATTTCCTCAAAGAATGAATCCTTGAGAGGAGGTGAATCATCAAAATAAGAAGAATAAGGCATGGAAGAAGATGAAGAGTTATGAGATGTGAAATTTTCATCAAACTATACATGTGTTTGAAAATGAACATCATGAGTATCAGGATATATAAGATGATAAGCTCTTATATCCTTGAAATACCCTAAAAAATTAAAGGTTTTCTCTTCTTATCTAATTATTTCCTTCTATTCTTTGGTACAAACTCAAAAGCAAGGCTCCCAAAGACTCAGAAAAATGAGACATCAAACTTGGTTCCATACCAAGATTCTTCTAGATTCATATGCTCAAGTTTTTAAAGTGGTATGTGGTTCTCAATTTAGTTCTCATAATTAACTACCTTTACCCAATAGATAATAACTAAATCCCATGAATGCATCATGAATTTATCCATATCCTTTAAAATTTGGTTCATCTATTTTGCTAAGCCATTCTGCTATGGAGTATGAGAAAAATAATGATGGTGTAAAATACCATAGGCTACTAAAAAATTAGAGAAATCCCGACTAAATTACTCCCCCCATTCTCTATATGAAGATTATTGATGCAACTAGAAGACTATTTTTTAAGTGAGTAAATACATAACTCTTGTACTTGAGGAAATAAACCCAAGTATGTCTCAATAAATTATCAATAAATGTAAGTGCATACTTAACTCTATTGAAAGGAGTAGGAAATACCATTAAATCATTGTGCACAAGCTCAAGTGGTGAAGAAGCTCTCATGGACATACCCTTAGGAAATAGATCTCGATGTTATTTCCTCAATGTAAAACTAAGTCAAAATTTGTCAAGACATGAAACTATAGGAAGACCATCTACCATACTATGAGTACTCAACTCATTCAAATATCTATAGTTTGGGTGTCTAAATATCTCATGCCAAAGTTGATTCTCAAAATCTACATGAGAAACTAAACACATATTTATGGTAAAAGTATCATCAAAACCCTCAAAATAATAGATTAAAAAACTATTATTAATAACAACCTGTGAAATAAGTTTTTATGGCTCTAACAAAGTTAAAACTTTAATACCCTATGGTGTGAAAGTCACTATCTTGCCTTGACTAGAATGGTAAGTTTGATAAACTGAAAGTAGATTGCTAGTGATGTTTGGAACATGTATTGCATTAGTGATGCAACCATCATATAGTATGAAGCACCAAGAGATACAAATAACTCAAACTAAGAGATACAAATAACTCCTTGGAAGAAGGCATATGGTATGAAGCACCAAAATCTAGAACCTAACTATCTAAAATAGATAACTATAATCTCCTGACAACATTAAGTGATTTCCCATGGTCATGAGATGGAGAAGGAGTGGATATATAAATATATTTTTCTTAATGACATCTTCTAAGGATTGCATTCTCTTTAAACACCTAGACTCTTCATGATCAATCCCCTCATAATAGGAGCAAGATAGGTTAGACATATTCTTGGATTGGGAAGATGATTTGGGATTAGATGTGTTAGTGTTGGTATTAGGTGCATTTTGAGATGGAGGAGTATTCTTCTTCTTACCCTTAGTTTTCCCCTTGTTATTAGGATGGGATGCTATTATTGATTTTTGAGAGGTGAAAGACTCAATATGAGATAATTTAGATTCCTCCCTAATAAGTCTCTCACAAAACAACTCTAGATCTAGAATTTTGAATGCATCACCTAAGGAATCCATATCAGAGAAAAAGGTATAAGTAAAGATTTGGAATGAGCCACTCAACTTACACAAAATAAAGTATACACACTCTTCCTCCTTTTTATCTCATCTACTCCCCTTTAACTATGTCAACAAATGCATAAACTTAGTGAGGTATTCTAAAATAGAGGCAAAGTCTTCTGAATTTAGTGAAGTAAGTTGTACCTCAAGCTACATGGCTCTCAAGTGATCTACTTTCCCAAAAAAACCCTTTATCTTAGCCCATATTTTGAATGAATAATCACACCCATCCAAATGAAATAAAATATTATCACTCACATAAACCCCAATCAAACCCATACACTCTTCAAACTTACATTGGTGCTTAAATTTTTCAAATTCACATGTAAATTATGATTGAATTTTATTCATTAAGGACCATAATCCTTTGTGCTTTATGGTCATTTCCATTTTATGTATTCATATATGGTAATTGTGTGTATTAAATGCTCACAATGGTAAACACTATATGTAGAAGACATGCTAATAAATCACCAAAGAGCATAAAGAATGCAAAAGGGTGCACAAAATTAGTAGTAAGACAACCCCCACAAAAGATAATATTAAGGACCCCCCAATTTGGCACTTTATAAAAGTAGTGATTTTTTAAAAATTAATGGTATTAATGGATAGAGAATCTAAAACCATGCACTTTTGAAAAAAAATGGAACTCAAATCTGATTTATGGTTCAAAAGTTACATGCATTATGATTTCCCATAAAATGGGTCAAAACATTAAAAAAGATATTACAAATTGATTTTTGTGACCAAATCAGAAAAGAATATAATTTTCCAACCACTCATTTGAGTTAAAATTGAACCACATAATCATAAATTCCAATCAAAGAGAAAAAATATGTCTTCTAGTTACCGCTATGTTTGTGAAAGTGAATTGTGCTTCCTCTTGAGTTAAAAATCTAGCAAAAAAGAAAAAAAAATGAATTAAGAGGTTGTTTTGAGAGAAGAAAGAGGTTTTTTACTATTGTCTTGGTGTCTTAAGCCTATATAGCCACTTATAAGAAGGTGAGCTCAGGTCTACCACACATAACCATGCCTCCTTCTAATGCTCCATGTGGAGAAAAAGGATGTCAAAAGGAATTTCAATGCCTCTTTCAAATGCCTATCTTATTTTTTCAATGAAAAATCAAAGGGAGAAAGTGAAGATATAGAATAAAATAACTGAAATAAAGATGGAATTCTAAGAAAATCCAATGCCAAAACTAAACACAGAGCAACTACATATCTGAGGCCTTTTTTAGTTAACCCTAAATTTTAATAAAGAGTTTCAACATAGTAAGAGAAAACAAACCACCACCTTTCAAAGTGAATACATCTCTCCTCCAAGAACTTAAATAATAGGTTAGGAAGATAAAAAATGACACCACACATCCCTCCTTCCTCTCTCAGCATATCAAATGACTTTCTCCTCCTTTCCAATGCCTTGGATTTGAAAAATTTCCAAAGTTGGTAGGTAGATATCCTTGATGATAAAAAAGATTCCCCTTTGTCCTTTTATGTTGGGATCTCTACAAATAAGTAGATATAAAATATTAAAAAAAACCAATGCTCATCCTCCAATTTTTCTCTCCAATGCCAAATTTAGAATGTAGATCTGGTCAATGCCTTTGTCAGTGTAGTCTAATGCCTATATTTGTATCTACTTCTAGGTAAAGACAATGCAATGATTCATCTCTCTAATGCCTGTCCACTATGATGATATGAAACAAAATAAAAGTGTCACTCTCCTCAAAATAACCTCCCCTTGAAATTCAATGCAAAAGTTAGATTTCTCCTCCAATAAGGTTTCTAATCCAATGCCCTCCTTAGATTATGCAAACAACAAAATGATGCCAAAGATCTATGTAGAGTCTAAGTAGAATAAGGATGCATAGGTAGAAGCAATGCTTCACATCAATAAGAATCAAAAGCAAAAACTTTAAAAAGTCTTGAAAAAAAGGTGCTTCTTTCCTCAAGGGAAATAAATGCTTCTCTTTGAAACTCCCACACTTCCTCTTTGCCTTCCCTCCAAGAATAAAAACCACACACTTTATTTAAAGCTTCAATGAAAGTGTCAAATTTGCAAGAGGGAAAGAAAAAACACTGAGGATTTGTGACAAAGTAAGAAATAGTGACAAGGGAAAAAGTAATGACAAGAGAAATTTTTGAAGTAAAATGAAGTAATGTGGATGGGAGTAACACCTCAAAGCTATTATACCATGTTAGGAATGGTGAATAAGCATTCCAACCCAAGATTCAAAAATGGTAACACCAAAAACATCACACAAGAAGCTAAAAACAAATGATTGTAAAACAAAGTGAATCAAGTGTTATTCATAAATAAGATATGCTAGTATAAATAAAAACCCTTTCATATGTAGTCAAGGCAAAGCATAGAACTATCTTAACTAACCAATGTGGGATAAATCCTCACATAACAACCTCACAAAAGGATGAAATAACTAGTTAATACACTAGAAAACATGAAAAATACATTCGGTACATGATCTAGAAGTAGATTATATTTTTTTTGTTTATTGTGTATATCCCTTGGCCCTTATATGCAAATGTCATGAAAATATCCATGATATTTTATTTGGTATGTGTGACATCTGAACATGTCCGTTGATTATGACCCTTGGACATTTTTTGTGTGACATTTGAACATGTCCCATGTTTTCAAAATTATTCATGTTCTTCATGTGTAACCTTTAGCCTTGTGTGTTAAATGTTTACATATGTGACATTTGAATGTGACCCTTGTATTTGACCCTTAGCATTATTGAATGACATTGTGTTTGTTGTATTTGTGTTATTTTTAAACTTGTTAAGTTTTATGAGTGCCATGATCCATATCATGCATTAAATAATTCATAGCATATTAATTATACATTCTACTATTATGAGATTCATTTATACCTTTATATATTCCTTGCTTCATATGATTACATACATTATTTAAATGGTACATATCTTACTATGTTGACATAATTTTCACATAAAATTCATTACTCAATTATTACATATTAATACGCATGATACATTTATCTTTTATTTTGAGATTATTTAATTTCAAAACACACATTCCATCACCTCAAAATGGGGGCATTTAATTTGTCTATTCATGCATGAGATATTCCTCTTCAAGATAAAAATTCATTTTGGCAAAAATTATAGTTTTGAAGGTTTTAAGATGGTTCAAAAATTCATATATTGGTAAATATTATGATTCCATGCATATGCACTTACAGTATAGGAAAACAATGTGAATTAATACAACTTTAGGTGCATGATACACGTTCATGTACAAGTTTCAAACAAAATTTTCAAGTTTGAATCTACATTCAATTATATATTTTACAATTATCACAATGGGGGAATGATATAGATGCATACATACTAGACTATTTTTCAATTTTAGGGGGCATGTTATAGATTCATGCCATGATTTCAACACTACTTGTTATCTTCACACATGGTAGGAGCTTGAATGTTATCCATTATCTTTCGATCATGCATTTAGGAACTAAGGGAAAATGTGACAATTAAATCTACAAGCCATTTTTAGTGGTTGATTTAGTTAAATTGGATAATACATAACTTATAGGTTCATCTCCATCTAGAATTATTTCCTATAAATCCATTATGTATTTCAACCCATTTCATGTCTTTGGGTTACAAAGACCAAAAATGAAGATTGAGGTTTCTACATCCCTCAATGGGTTTTGTTTTATTTACAAATTCAATTTAATTTGGATCTTGATCACCCTTAAATTCTCCATTGATTTAACTAAATAACCAATCTATCCAAGTGATTCATGGGAACTAAAAAATATCCAATGCTTCAAGGAATTATCATCTCTAAGAAAAGGTATAAGAGCAATTGGTTTCATAAATACAGGTGTACTCTTTCCTTATTATTTTTAAATTAAATTTAGATTTCATTTTTTAGTTTCATATATGATCATTTACTACTTTTACATCATTTTAGGATTTTCCATGGAAAACTTTGCTTGATTGGAGCTTCTCCAAAAGGCAAAGTGTGTTGTACACGCTTAGGTATATATTTTATTAACCTTAGTAATTTCATTTTTAAATTAAATAGGGGGGAAATGTACTCACTCAAATTTTGTCATGAATAATTGATAATGTTAGTTTTGGTCTTATTTCACCTTAATTGACTTGAGCACTTAATCTGGACCTATTTCACTACCTCACTCTATCCTAAACAAGTATATAAAATTATTCTTGTTTAAATTGCTATTTTATGTCTACACAAATATTTAAAACTACTAAAACCTCATCTAAGTATCTGTAAAGACATCCTTGAACCTAAAGTTATCGTGTTTATCTTAAGGACAAAAAAATATAGTAGGGGATAATAGTGGTAGATGATATTTTCCCTTATTGTTCAATCCTATCCTAAGCTCTTCTAATGGTCAATTTTTAAATTTTAACCCTCCCTTATAGCTTGGTTTGTATTTTTAGGATACGTAGTGTGAAGTTTTCCCCTTTTGGATTATTATAAAGGCACACTAAAGTGACCTATTCTACCACTTGGAAATTTTAATATAGATGCACACTTACACTATTTGACATTGATCAAAGCTTCCATACCTAATTCTAATTATAATCATTTGAATCAGTCATCAACTAAGTCTAAAGCCTATTTTACCAAAGACAAAGTAAAGCATGATCAGTATTAAATCTATTTATAGATGCATCCATGTAGTCAAAGGAGCACAATTATAAAACTCAATCTAAGTGAGAGAATTATGTGGGCTTGATTTCCCTCTTTGGAATATTGGATACAAAGGAAGCATTCAATTATCATGGGGGTGACTAGGGTCAACTCATCCCATTACACTCCCCCCTTTTTCTATTTGTAATTTTTTAGTTATTGTAATCCCTATTAGGGTTTCAACTTTGAAAAAGTCATTTGCAAGTATTTTTCATTCATCTAAAGGTCAAATATATAAAAATAGGTGTGATGTAAGCTATCATATACAATCATGACCGAAGTTTTTTTACTATTATTAAAGGATAAGATTGATCAACTCAAGACTATAGTAGTAATTGACCTTGTCCCATTCTAGATGATTTTGTCCTTCACTAATTTCAATCTCAAAATTTGTACATTTACAAAATTAGTCCATGTTAGCTAGCTCAATATGTCTATCAATTTCACGTATCTTAATATGAAATAATTAATAGCTAAGTCTTTCATTTTATTCAAAGTATTCTCTCATTTGATTGTACTTTTTTGAATTTATTACTTTGATTTCATTCTACTTATTTCAAGTTGATTTACAACATATTGTTTTCCTTCCATTAAATTTATTTAAATTAGTATTAATCACTACATTACTTTATATTCCAATAGAATATGAATAAATAAAAATTCATACATACCCTCTGCTCATTATAGCATAAAATTAAAGTCTTGAATTTTTTCATTATTTGTTTGATCCTTGTTATATTTGATTCATTTTATTACATGATTGTTAATGATGTTCCTTATTAGGGGAGGACAAAAACACACACATAATTAGATTAGTTTTAGTCATTCCATCCATACTTCACTTGCACACAATTAATGTACAAGAAGAAATCAACTAAGACATATTTGTTCTCTTTTTTTTCATAGTGCTCATCTTTGGAAAAATGACTAAAATTATGACTTATATGTTCTAATTATAGAATTATGTTATTAAGTCACATCTAAATGAGACATTTAAATATTTCATGAATACTATCATGTGTTGGGAACCATGATAAAGACCTATTAAAATCATGTTTTGATCGCTTACTTATGAAAGAATGATGTTTACATTTTTTAATGCAATGACTATTTATTAAATTTGATTATGTTTATGAGATATATTGACTTAAATCATGTTGAATCATTGCTTTTAAACTTATGAAATGAAAAATACTTATGTATTGAATCATATGAAATTATCTATGTGTGTTGATATTCTATGAAGGATTGACTATTAATAATTTCTATAAATTGTCTTGTTTGATTAAATTTTGTAGCTTCGGCTATTAGGTCAGAGGAATTTGATGTGTGCATCAAGTGTGTAGGCATAGGAAAAAGGTCCAATTAATGAAAGAGACTAAAATAAGCATGGTTATATCACTAATTAGTTTTAAACCTTATTAAACCCATGTTAAGAATCTAGTTTCCTAGTTCACCACCTTTATTGACTTAGTGTTTATGTTAGGATGCTAGCCTTTAATCCTGGTGGGTGAAACTTATTGTCACCAAACCAAAATATCTTGTAGCCAACATATAGAATGTTTATTGTATGATTAGCATATCTTCCATGAATTTCCTTAGTAATAAGATAAAGTGGGAAAAGAGGTTATGAAGTTTTGTAAGTAACCTCAAAAAACTACAAGAGCCACCATGCACCTTAATTAAGCATAAAAAAGAACATCCTTTAATGAGGCATGGATAGGAAAGTGGAGGTGATGTATTATTTTAGGATGTATTTATATATAAGTAAAGCTACCTTATTTAGGTAATTTTTATAATTTGAAATAAATATATACTTAGCATAAGAAGAACCAATAGATAGGAATAACTAGTTAAGAGAGTTGAGTCTAGACAATTAAAGGATAGTGCCTAGGCTATCTAAAGGTTGATAGGTGGGCTTCCTTTTAACTTATGTTTTTTATTGTTTATTTGGAATTAAATGATATATTATTTTATTTCTCTTGTTACTTTCAAGGGAATAAACCACTTGGTATATTCCACCTATTTTATTACTTTCCCATGGTTGAGCATTGGCTACCATGTAGTGCTTGCCCATTTGAGGACTTTAAAGAGATTTTTCCTCTTTGGTTGAATGAAATGATTTATAATTTATTGTGTTAATATATTTATGTTGTTTTTATATTAATTTATGGTGTTATATGAGCATTATTCTCATGTTGGTATCATATTAAAGTCAATTTATGTGGGACACAGTGGAAGGTTGTTTGATCATCCCATGAATATCGTAATAGTAACATGTCAAAGTCCTCCTATATTGGGCATGGTGGTAGGTTATTTGACCTATCTTGGATGTTATAGTGGTAGAATTTGAATTCATCCTATGTTAATCATGATGGTAAGTTGTTTAAATCTCCCATGACCATTGGTAGGAAGTAATAGCGTGAAACATACTCTTGTTACTCCAATATTTCAATAGGCCATGTTTTTCCATGAAAGATTGCATACCAATTTTATATTTTTGAATTATTAGATTTAATTTTATAATAATTTAAATTCTTATTTGATTTATATTTGGGATTGGGAGTCTTTTTGGGTAGAACAAAATTATAACTATAGATGGTGCATAGTCTCTCCCTTATGTCAAAAATCGTTATTTATATATCAACCCTTGCCCTTACCAAGTGATGTAAACATACTCAGAGCTGAGAGTCTTGAGCTTAGGGGTGTTTAGAGTAGCATCTTCATGATGAAAAAAGTTTGGGTGGTGATCCTTCCTTATAATGGCCAACAGATGCTTAGGAGTGGATGTAGAATGTTATTGAAGACTGCTTGGTTCTTTAGTACTTAATCAAACTAAAAGAAGTATCTCTCATTTATAAAAGATGAATGAATATATTATCTTAATAATTATGTAGCATCTATATTTCTTGTAATATTCTTACACAAGATAGAGTTGAATGATATTCTAACTATGGAATAAGGCATATTCTTTTATTTATTGAAACTTCAGAGTTAGTCTGAGATGTAATTATTTATGAATGCTTGATTTTTAGGATCTTGGGAAGATTCCTATATGTATCAAGTCTTTAGGATTTGAGGAAATTTTAAATGAATAAATATATTGATTTAATTTATTATTTCTTCTCATGAGTGACTAATATATTAATCTTTATGCATTTATGTTTATCTGAATGAGAAGAGTAAATGGAATTAAACTTATCTAAAAATAAGTGGAACTTAGATAAATAGATATGGAATTGTTATTGGGAATAACATTTTATCTTTATTAAATGAATTAAGCATTGATGTTTCTAGTATTATTATGCTAATCATGAATAAGACTTGTGTTTGTGGAGAACCTGTTTGAAAAGGAGTCATAACTAGTTATAGTGATTGCATTTAAACCCTTGGGAAGGAATTGTTTTATTAAAAGAGATCAATTTTAAGTTATGTATTTACTAATAAATGACTAAGTTATTTGATTTAAGCCTTGCTGAGAACAACCTCTATATTATATGTAGGTTTCTCCTTTAAATCTATATGGTTTAATTGATTGAACAAAGATTGTGAAGGAAAATAATAAATCCAAGGGCCATTACTAGTCAAATCATTTGATTGAGTCCCTAGAGTAGTCCTCATAATGAGTGGATTCCCTTTTTACCATTGAGTTTTCAATGAGAAGTTAAATCTCTCATATGGGTTGCATGTTTGGCTAAATTGATGAGAATATTGGTTTATTGTTGAAAGACCTATTACTTGTTCACTTTCTTGTTTTATCACTTATGTGATGATGGACTTGATTGCATAATATATACTAAGGAAGGAAGACTCTATTTATCTTAAGCAATCGATAGCAACCTATGTAGGAATTTCTATTGCATTTTTTAGTCCTAACTCTCTGACTTATTTCTAAGTTTTACTTTGGCTCAAGCCTTAGTCAATTTATGACTTTGACTACACCTGGTATTGCCTTTATCTTAACCTTATCCATTAATAAAACTCTTAGCATAAAATTCTTCCTTAGTCTATCCCTTTCTAGCGACTCAATCATTTTTTTGAACCTAGCCTTTGTCATTTTTAAACTGGGCATTGTGTGGCATTTTTGACTTAGCCAATTTATTGCCTTGATATTTGTTTTATTTTTGCCTTAGTAAATTTTGTGACTTTGGATAGATGGATCAGAGGAATCCACATGTCACTTTATTATGAACCCAAGAGTAACATTAGTGTGATATGATGTATGGTAAATTTTAGGCTAGTGGTCTCATGATATGTTGCCATGTTACAACATCCTGATGAATCACAATCCAAGAGATGACTGTAAAGGAAGTTTAACTTTATACTAATAGGTTTACGGGATGATTCCATATGGCATAATCCTAATGACATGCAGTCTCAAAGATGATTATATAGGATTCTTACACCCAATCCAATGGGAAAGTGGGATGTTGCCATGTGGCAACATCCTACTAATCCATGATCTTGGAGTTGGACGTACAAGGATATTACCTCCATGATGGTGAGATATCAAGATTTTATCATGTGGCATCATCCTAACTAGCCACAATTCCATCAAAGTTTGTGTTGAGGGAAAGTCTTTCAGCTTAGTGGGCAAGTAGTATGTTACCACATAACATCATCTTGATAATCTATAATCTTGAGATTATTGGTGTAACATGAAATATCATCATACTATCAAGCAAATGGTAGGATGTTGCATGACAAGAGAGGACCCTAAGAGCTCAAAGAAAAGCTAGCATGGCCTTGGAGTTATCAAAGCTACCACATGGATGTTGAATGTGTCAGTTATGACCTAGGTTTAAATTAATGGCCATTTTGATGTCATAAGCATAGAAATATTTGGTGCAAGCTCATGGATAATTTCAAGTGTTAGCCAAATGAATTAGGATTGTGGCCTTTATATTTATGGCACACTTTAATTATGGAATGGTATAAATGGCATTGATTACATGAGTGTTATGATTAACATAAATTCTAGTATTTACCTATGTTTATGGTTGGTTATTTTCATATTAACTATGTCATGCTTGTTATTTTAAAATAAAATAGGTATGATATTTTGATATCAAAACCTGGGTTTCTACACTTGAAGCTCTAAGAATTTTGTTTGCTTTTAACTTTCTAGTTTTTGTATGTATTTTGATGTCATACTTATTATATGTAGAATGAGAGGAGGACGTCAAACATGTCATGTAGAAGATCTTAGTGGTGATCTTGAACCTCCCAATTGGTTGGGACTAAATGAGATAGGACCCCTACTCTTTGAGGCCATGCAACATATGAGGGATATTTTGTACAATATATTACTTGTAGTTCAACATGAGGTAGTGGGGCACTCTCCATATCATTCTTAAGATAATGAATTATCAGTTTAAAGAGAGAGGTCTAAGAGTCTTTCTTATCACCATTATGAAGGCGATAGAGGTGAATTACATCACCATGATTATAAATGACAAAGATGAAACTTATACCACCCTTTTAGGCTTGTTCTTGGAGATTTAATAAAGGATTTCATCATATTGTGTCCTCTTATGTTTGATGGTAATCATAAAGGATTTTTAGTATAAGCTTGGATGGCAAGCATGAGAGGATGATTCATCTTATATGATTATGACTCCAATAGGAAGGCCTATTTGGGAACTCATCTTATTAAAGATATAACCAAAATGTGGTGGGAAGGAGAGGGAAAAAAGATCCACTTGATACTATATTCCCTAACTTGGGACTTATTTGAAGATCACTTTAGATCATGCTACCTATCCCCTATATATGTGTAGAAAAAAATGGATTATTTTCACAACCTTCGATAAGGGAGTGACACTATTGCTCAGTATGAATGTCATTTTATAGACATGATTAGGTATGCACAATGTTAAAAGGTGAATCAATCCAAGTGAATAAGTTAATTAGAGGCCTAAATTTAGAGTTGGCTAGTGCAGTGTGCATTTTATCTCTCATAACCTTAGAAATAGTTGTTAAAAATGACTACTTGGCTAAGGATTCTCATGGAAAGACTTATGATGATCAAGAAATATTTCATGGAAAATTAAAATCTCAATGTGACTCAAGTTCACAAGGTGCAAAACCTACACCTAGGAAGGTTGGAAAATAACTCATTCCAACTTTAGGACCCTAACTGTTATGGCCATAGTTAGAGTAGGAACTATTTGGAGAAATACTACCAAAGGTGAGGTGATGTTAGACCTCAAGAGTATCAAAAATCTAGGATTGCATAAACCCACCAGTTTGAGTAATCAAAACCATCAAAGTCATTTGCTTCTTTTGGACCTACAATAACTAGAGCCCATTCTAGGTGAGACCAACAAAAGGGCACTTTTTTCACATGTGGATATGTGGATCATTATGAATGAGTTTTTCCTCTTGGAACATCAATTTCCAATAGGTAGAAGGCCCCAATATCATAGTAGATAGTGGTTGATGTGGGTCAAGGACATAAAATTTATGTAACAGTAGATGATCACCAAGTTGATCACTAAGAAACGGTCATAGAAACCATAGGTAAGATAGGAGAAATTTCTATTTCTATTTTTTTTATTCAAGAGAATTAGACTCATTTATTTCTCCTTCTATCATGCACCATTATGGGTTGGTGGTTGTTAGGTAGTTGGAAAGCTGGGTTATTGAGTTGGCCTCTAGGGCCAAAATATCCAATAAATCCCTAGTGATTAGTTGTGTATTAGACTTTGGTGTATTTCCCACTATAATGGATTTGTAAATCATTCCCTTAGACACCTATGGCATTGTCTTGGGTATGGATTAGATATAGAGTCATAAATATGAGTTATATTGTCATGATAAATTTATTGGATGTGAAGATGACCTTAGGACTCCTATCGTATTATCAGATGTAAAGAGACATGTTTATTTTTGCACAATCATTAATATATAACTCAAGAGGATTATAAGGAAGGGTTTCTAAGTGTTTGTTATCATGGTAAGTGATAATTTAGAGGATTCAAAGAATGATTCCTTAGATGACCATCTGGTTATGTGGAAATTTCTTGATGTGTTTCCAGATGGATTACTAAGTATGACCCCTCTACAAGAGAGGGATTTTAATATTAACTTAATATCTAGGGCTAAGCCCATCTTAAAATAATCATATCATATGGCCACCCCTAAGTTATGTTAACTCAAGTTAAAATTTAAAAAACTCTTAGATAATGGTCTAATTCATCCTAGTGTGTCCCGATGGGGAGCACTTATAATCTTTATAAATAAAAATGATGGATCCCTTTGACTATGTGTTGATTATTGAAAATTGAATTAGGTAACAATTAATAACTTTAATCCCTTGCCTAGAATAGAAGACTTATATGATAAAATTTAGGGATCCAAAGTGTTTTCCAAGATATATTTGAAATTTGAATACCATCAGTTGCATATTATAGAGCCTGACATTTATAAAGTTGTGTTTTGAATGTGGTATAGACATTATGAATTCATAGTTGTACTATTTGAGTTAACAAATACTCCAAGAATGTTTATGATTTTTATTAATGGAGTGTTTTTCTCCTTTTTGGAGTGTTTCTTTATGACATGTTGATATAATCACATAACAAAGAGGAGCATGGGGACCATTTGAGGTAAGTCTTATAGGTTTTAAGATAAAACCAGTTGTTTGGCAACTTAGAGAAGTGTGATTTTGCATAGTCTAAGGTTGAGTGCCTTTGACATATCATTTTAGGATAAGGAATCTCTATGTACTCTACCAAGATTCATGCCATTATGGAATGGCCAACACCCTCTAACATTATTAAAGTTTATAGCTTTATGGGATTGGAAGGATATTGTAGATGTTTTTTTTGAGAATTTATCTCACAGTTCAAACCCCATCACTTCACTTCAAATGAAAGGGAAGAAGTTTGTTTTGACATTAAAGTGTGAGGAAGATTTTTAATTTCTGAAAGAGTGACTCACTAGTGCACCAATTTTAGCTATGTATAATCCTATAGGAGAATTCCTTATTTTCATTTATGAATCAAAGGAAGGATTAAGAGGTGCACTCATGAAAAAGTGGTAGAGTTATTATGTATGAATCTCATAAACTCAATGAGTATGAGATGAAATACCCCACACATGATATGAATTTTTAGCCATCATTAATGCTTTCTTAAGATGGTGACACTTATTTCTTGGTCATCATTTTTTTTTAAGATAGATCATTTGAGTTTATAACACATATTTAATCAACCTAACCTCAATGTGCATCAAAGGCATTAGATGGAATTGTTTTCTAAATATGGTTGCACTATTTTGTATATCAAAGGGAAGGAAACCATAGTTGTATATTCCTTGAGTAGAAGATGACATGAAATGATAGTAATGCATTTATGAACTGACGTGATAAGTTAAATTTTAAACTATATTTTATAGGACAACCTCTATAACGAAGTAAGATAGTTGTTAGATTTTGGTATGAATTTGAAAGGAAATTTTGAAGGCTGTTCTCTTGATCTAGATGGCTTAATTCATCATAAATGGTGTATATATGTTCCCTTAACTGGTGTCTTGTATGAGTTAAATATATCTGAGTCACATAGAGCTCCTTACCAAGTGTACCTAGGAGTTAAGAAGATGAAATTGAGTTAAGGAAATTATATCATTAGGTCGAGTTAAGGCATGATATTTTCGATTTTTATTCCATTTTTTGAATTTATAGAGGGTAAAATCTAAGCATTAACATCCAACACAATTTTTATATCCTCATGAGATTCTAGAATGGAAATGGGACACCATTCCCATGGATTTCATTGTAGGATTACCTAATTCATCATATCATCATGATGCAATCATGGTCATAGTAAATAATTTGACTAAAGTGTCTCACTTTTATCCCATAAAGTCCACTTACAATTCCAATTTAGTGGTAAAGGTATTTTTTGATGACATTGTCAAATTACATGTGATTCCCTGGAAGATTATTTCAAATCAAGATCTAGTCTATTCTTCTCACTTTTAGACTTGCTTGTAGAAGGCTTTGGGAACTCAGCTCAATTTTAGTAATTACTACCACCCCAATACTAATGGATAGACTAATATAGTTAATTAGGTATTGGAAGGCATGTTGCACATGTATGTTATGGATCAACAATCCTATTGGGAAAACTATTTATATCTTGTTAAATTTGCTTATACTATCATAGCTTAATTGAGATGGAACATTTCCAGGATTTGTATGATTAGACTATAAAACCCCACTGAGTTGGGACTAACTTGAGGATAGATTCATGATTGGCCCTTCCATGCTAGAAGACTATGAATGGCAAGTGATTAAGAAATGATAGCATCTAGAGATTGCTAGGGATTGATAGAAGAAGTATATTGATGATAAAATAATTGATTAAAATTTTAATGTTGGTGATAAAATTTTCTTGAGGGTGAGACCCAACAAGATACCCATCCATTTGGAAAAGTGTTGAAGTTGGCATCTCATTTTTTTAGGCCATTTAAGGTCTTGGAGACTACTGACCAAGTATCTTATCGATTGGCCTTAACACCCAGCCTAACTCATGTTCATGAATGTTTTTCATATTTATTTTTTAATATAATATATTACCTATATTTATCATATTTAATATTGGATAGCATTATAGGTCAAGACCAACAAATCTATGACTTTGGAACCTATCAAGATTTTAGCGTGTAGGGCACTAACATTTTGAGGTAGAGACTTGGATCAGGTCAAGCTCCAATGGGACAAATATGATGAATCAAAAGATACTTAGGAGTATGTTTAACCTTAGAAATTTAGATATCCTCACCTCTTTTAGTGACTTCTAGGTGGAAATCTACATAAGGGGAGGGGATCTAAGGCCCTATATTACATAGTTCTCATCTTTCGCAAAATGACTATGAAATTATGACTTATATGTTCTAATTATGGAATTATGTTGTTAAGTCACATCCATATGAGATGTACAAGGATTTTATGAAGACTCTAATGTGTCGGTAACCATGAGAAAGACCTATTATCAATCATGTTTCTATTTCTTACTTATGAAAGCATGATGTTTATAGTTCTTTATGCAATGACTATTTATGAAATTTGATTATTTTTATGAGATATATTAACTTAAATCATGTTGAAACACTATTTATGAAATGGAAACTACTTATGAATTGAATCATATGAAATTATCTATGTGTGTGTTGACATTTCATGAAGTATTGACTATGATTAATTAATTGAAATTTCCTTATTTAATTAAATTATGTAGATTCAACTATTAGGTTAGTGGAATTTGATGTGTGCATCAAGTGTGTAGGGACAAGAAAAAGGGGCAATGAAAGAAAGATACTATACCAAGCATGGTTATATAAATAATCATTTTTAAACCTTATTAAATGAATGCTAATAATTAAATTCCATAGTTTTCCACCTTTTTTGACTTATCATCTATGTTAGGTGGCCAACCTTTAAGCCTAACGGGTGAAACTTGTTGTCACTAGACCTAAAGATCTTATAGCCAACATCTAGAATATCTAGTGGTCAATCATTATATCTTCCATGAATTAAATTATTTTTAAGATAAAGTGATAAAATAGGTTAGGAATTCTTGTAAGTAACCAAAAAAACTTGTAAGAGCTACCATGTACCTTAATAAAGCATAGGAAAGAACATCCCTTAATGAGTCATGGCTAAGCAAGTGTATGTGGTTGGATTATTTTGGGACATCTATATATAGAATTTGAACTACCTTAATTAATAAATTTTAACAATTTTAAATATAGACTTATCATAAGGATAAGTAGTAGATAGAAACAAATGGTAATAGATCTAAGTCTAAACAATTGTAGTATAGTACCTAGGCAATCTAAAGGTCGATAGGTGGGATTAATTTTAACTTATTTTTTATTATATTCATTTCAAATGAAATGATATATTTTTTTCTTGATCTTTTTAATTTCAGAGGAATAAAACCACTTAGTTTATTCCACTTATTTTATTGTTTTCCCATTATTGAGCATTGGCCACCATGTAGTGCTTTCCCATTTGAGGGCCTTGAAGAGATTGTTCCTCCTTGGTTGAATTAAATGATTTATGATTTCTTGTGTTAACATATTTATGATGTTATGATACTAAGTGATGGTGTTCTATGAGAATCCTCCTCATGTTGGTAGTGTTTCAAAGTCCTTCTGTGCAGGGCACGATGGAAGGTTTTTTAATCCTCCCATGAATGCCTTAACAATAATGTGTCAAAGGCCTCCTATACTAGGCATGGTGGTAGGTTGTTTGAATTGTACTTGGAAATCATAGTTGTAGCATTTGAATTTATCCTATGTTGGGCATGGTGGTATGTTATTAAACTCTCCCATGACCATTGGTAGGAGATAATAGAGTGAAATATACTCTTGTTAATCCAATATTTTGGTCAGGCTTGTTATGCCATGAAATCTTGCCTATTGGTTTTATATTTATTAATGTGTATATTCATTTGTATGATCATTTTAATGCTTGTTTACTTTATATTTGCGACTAGGAGTCTCTTTGTGTAGAATCGAGATTGTAACTATAGGTGGTGCATGGTCTCTCCCTTATGTCAAACACCCTTGATTAGATATCCACCCTTACCCTTACAAAGTGATGTAAACATTCTTAGGGATGTAAGTCTCGATCTTGGTGGTGTCTAGAGCATTATCTTGATGATGACTAAAGGTTAGATGGTGAGCCTTCCTTCTAATGTCTAGTAGGTGCTCGAGAGTAGATGTGGAACTTGATTGAATGCTGCTTGGTTCTTTTGTACTTGATCAGACTAAAATAAGTATCTCTCATTTATAAAAGATGAATGAATATGTTGTATTACTAATGTTGTAACAACCAACCTACTTGTAATATTTTTACAAAAGATAGATTTGGATGATATTCCAACTATGAAAAAAGGCATTTACTTCTAATTATTAAAACCTCATAGTCAATCTCAGATGTAATTGTTTATGAATACTTTATTTTCAAGATCTTGGGAATAATCTTGTAGGTATTAAGTATTTAACCTTTGAGGCACTTTAAAATGAATAAATAGATTGATTTCCTTACTTATCTTGTCATGAGTGACTGATCTATTAAGCTTTTATGTTTATGTTTATGTTTATCTAAATAAAAAGAGTTAATGGAATTAAAATTAAATAAAAAAAGTGAAACTTAGATAAATAGCTATGGAATTGTTATTGGTAATAATAATTTGGCTTGATTAAATGAATTAAACATTGATGTTTTTGGTAATATTATGCCAATCATGACTAAGACTTATGTTGTCTTTATGTTGAACCTTTTCGAAAAAGAGTCATAACTAGTTATAACCATTACATTTAGACTCTTGGGAAGGAGTCATTTTATTAAGATAACTCCATTTTTATTTATGGATTCATTAATAAATGACTATGAGTTATTTGATTTAAGCTTTTTTGAGAACAGCCTCTATATTCTTCATAGGTCTCTCATTTAAATTTGTATGGTTTAATTGATTGAACCAATATTTTATAAGTAACGAATTTATCCAAGGGCTATTAACAATAAAATAATTTAATTGAGTACCTTAAGTATTCATCAGTATGAGTGGATTCCTTTTTACCATTGAGTTTTTAGTGAGAAGTCAAATCTCTCAAATGGATTGCATGTTTGGCTAAACCAATGAGAATATTGGTTTAACATTGAAAGACCTATTGATTGGTCACCTTCTTGTTCTATTACTTATGTGATGATGGCCTTGATTATAAAATATATACTAAGGAAGGAAGACTTTGTATAGTTTAATTAATTGGTAGTAACCCTTGTAGGCATTTCTATTTCTTTATCAAGTCCTAACTCTCCAAGTCATTTTTGAGTTTTACTCTAGCTTGAGCCTTAGTTATTTTATGACTTCAACTGCACCTTTTATTGCCTTTATCTTGACCTTAGTTGTTTTTCAAACTCTTTGAAAAATTTCTTCATTAGTCAGGCCCTTTTTAATGAATCAATCTTCCAATTGAACCTTACCTTGGTCACTTTTAAATTGGGCATTGTGAAACCTTTTTGCCCTAGCCAATTTATCACCTTCATTGTTTATTGCATTTTTCCTTAGTCAATTTCACACATTTGGATAGATGGATTAGAGGAATCCATGTGTCAATTTCCCATAAACCTAGGAGTGACATTAGTGTGGTCTGATGTATGGTCAATTTCAGGCTAGTGGGCTCATAGGATGTTACCATATGGCATTATCTTGACGACTTATGGTCTCAAAGATGACCGTACAGTAAGTTTTCCTATGGGCTAGTTGGTTTAAACCATTATGCTACATGGCATCATCCTAGTGACTTGAAGTCTTGGAGATGACCATATGGGAAGATTTTCCCTAGGCCAACAAGGGAGCAAGATGTTTCTATATGGCATCATCTTGATGACCCATGATCTTGGAGTTGGATGTATAAAGAGCTTACCTCTGAGATGATGGGATAATAAGATGTTTCCACATAAAATCATCTTGATAAGCTATAAACCTATCAAAATCCATGATAACGTAAAAGCCTATATGCTACAAGATAGTGGGATGTTTCCATGTGACATCATCTTAATAGTCCATAGTCTTAGGGATGTTAGTGCAACATAAAAGCTCGTCAGACTAGTAATCAAGTGATAATATGTCACATGATAAGAGAGGTCCCCAAGAGATTGAGGAAAATCTAGCATGGCCTTGGAGACACCAAAATTACCATGTGGATGTTGATTACATCTATTATGACCTAGATTTAAATTGAAGGTTGTTTCAACACCATAAGTACATAAATATTTGGTATGAGCTCATGGAGAATTTTGAGTACTAGCTGAATGAATAAGGACTATGGCCTTCGTATTTATGGCATACTCTGATTATAGAATGGTGATAGTGGTAGGGATTGCATGAGTTTTATGATTAACATGAATTATAGTATTTTTATGTGTTTTTGGTTGGCCATTTATATTTTGACTGTGTCATACTTGTTTTTAAAAAAATGGTCATGACACTTTGTGCTTTCCATAGTTAATTATTTTCATTCATTTGAGCTTTTTCAATTTCAATGCTTTTAATTTTATTCTTGTAGTTATAAGTTATTCACAATATTTTATACCCTTCTATTTATCTTATCTTAATTAGAGTTAATACACCAATTAATTTCAAATTCTAATAAAATATAAGGAAAAAGAATACAAATGTTACTAAATAAGCTCACATCTACAAATAGATAGTCATGCCCCTTATTTGACATAGGTAAATCACTTACAAAATCTATTTAAATGTTTTTACAAGGCCTATAAATAATAAGTAATGGAATATACAAATTCAAATTCTTGTTACTAGGCTTACTTGTACTACATGATACACATCCTCTTATGAACTTTGAAACATCTATTTGAATACTAGGCTAATAAAAATACCTCTCCAAATGTACAATAACATTTTTAACACCAAAATGTCCCAAAATTTTTAAAGTATGTGCTTCCCTAATTAGTTGAACTCTTTCCTCCTTAGACATAAAAAAGGTAACTGCACAAAGTTGGGGGAAAAAAAGGGCCTACCTGTGGACATGATTTTCCTCAAATTTTATAAATTTGAACTTTTATAGATAATTTGAGATGGCTACACTCACATTTTGAAGATGTTATAAAAACATGACTTATATAATTTCAAGTCTAATTTCAAAAACATTAAGTTATTTTTAAAATGGTTAAGTATAACTAGGTCAAACATCTAAATTTTCAAGAGGAACTCCATTTTTTTAAGAAAATAGACAAGATAGACATTCGTACAGCCCACCATTTTTTAGCACCATTTAATATTATTTGAAACCCTTTGGTGAATATTTAGATAAGATCTTCTAGTTTGTGGCCTATAATTTTTATATTTTTTTAATAAATATATTTTTAATTAATTTTATAATAAAATAGATCTTGAAAAATGATAAAAAAAAATGTATAGCCGGTTGTGCAACCCCCCAAAGTACCTCAAAAAAATGAAATTTGAATTTTTTGAATGTGTGTAGAATTAGACATAGTTTGTGACCATATAATTTGTTTTAAACTTGGATCAACTAAAAATAAATTACATAAACATGAATAGTCATGTATATTTGTGGCATGTAATGTCCTAAAAAATTATAGTTGGAAATCAACATAGTTTGAACCCTTGAAATATTCCAAAAATTATAAAAATCATATATTTGGAAAGAGGAGAGCGTGTTCATTATCATGTAATAATTTTTTGAATTTTGTTTTTGAAATTCATAGTTTATTTATTGATGAAATTTTTTATTTTCTATCAAAACTCTTGGACTCTACTCTAGATTGACAGGTCCAAACCTTTTGCTTAGGAATCCAAGCCATTTTTGAGCCAAACAACTCAGTTTTTTAAACTCAAATTTAAGTAAAATGATTGTGTTATAATGTGTATGAATTATAACATGTATACATTATTTATTCATAACACAAAAAAAAATTCTATGGGTATGCGTATTTTTGATCTTGAGCTCCTTAATGGTGGTGTGTCATGATAATTTCAATTATAAAGTGAAGTGTATCATGATAGGGTAAAGGTTACTAACTTTGGATAAAAAATTAAGGTGTTATTATATCACATTATACTAATACATACAAACTAATACATGTTCCATCAATGGATCACACCTTTAAAAATGCTTGTTCAGTTATTGGTAGGTGCAAGTCAACTGGTACCTTTCCCCTATATACACTTCCATAAAAAGGATGTAATTATATTTTGATAGGCTCTATGGCCTCAATTAATAGGTTATGTGAAGACATGATGAAAATGTCTGAATGTGATAATGTAATGATAATTTTTAATGTGTATCTTAAGCCAAGCCTGAGACATCAGGGCTTAGTTCAAGTCTAACATGTCAACCCCAACATCATAAAAAAATATAAACAAAATAGTCAAACATAGTTTAATCTAAAATAAATTGGGGATATTTTGAGGCCCTTCAACCTAATTTCATGACTATAAAACTTTATTTTTGGGTTGATCACCTCCAATTTCATCAGATATTGAAGTAAAGAAACATTAAATGCAAGTTTTACTTGTATAAGATGTAGTTTTAAACTCAATAAACTTGAATGGACCATCATATAATGAATGTAAATGTTGATTGGTTCAATTGTGAATATAATTAGGGTTAACATGAGCCACATGAACCTATTTTAAATTATATACATTATGTGATTTGGATTGAAATTAACAATAAAATATCATCATATATAATGAACCAAAGAATTAATTAATTCAATCGAGGTGGCATTTGACACCAATTTAAACCCCTTAAACATAACTATAAGAGCATGTGATATAATTTAGGGCTAAATTAAGTTCAATTATGTCATAAATTTATCAAAATTGTTCAATTGGTGTAATTAAGGATGTGATTTGGGCAAAATTGAGCCCCTACACCAAATTCATAGCCCAATAAATTATATAGTCTATGCAACATATGTATTAACTAACCCTAATTTTATCATAAATAAAAAAATGAAGACTATTATGGCCAATTTGAACCTAATTGAACCTAAATGTGAGTCTATGATGTGATTAAAGGGTCTAAATTAGCTTTGTTTCATGACATCTTAACCCTAAACCATAATTTTATCATAAATGTAGTTCCCATAAACCCTAATTTCATCACATGCATATAAAAATATTACACTAAACCCTAAATGGGCTAAATCCTAATTTTATTACTATAATACAACCCCTAAGTTCCCTAATTTCATTACAAATGCTTTTTATTAAAGGTAATTGAGGCCATGTGAACCTATTGAACCTTGAATTGTGAGTCTAGGATGTGATTTTGGGCTAAATTAGCTCATATTGCCTTACATATTGATTTAATTAGTCAATTATTACAACTTTAAACCCTAAACCCTAGTTTCATCACAAATACAAGTTCATGAAGGAAATTGAGATAAATATGAACCAATTTAATATGTACATAGAACTTATAAAATGTAATTTGAGTGATATTAACCCTAATTTCATCATATATAATGAATCAAAGAGTTTATTCATTCAATCAAGGAGATATTTAAGGACAATTTAAACATCATCAACCTATTGATTCTTTCAATTGAGGAGATATTTAAGGCCAATTTGAACACCATCAACCTAACTACAAGATCAAGATACGTTTTAAGGTAAAATTAAATTTGATTCTATCATGAATTTATCCACTTAGTTAATGGGTGTAATTAGGGATGCTATTTGAGAAAATTTTATCCCTTGAATGAAATTTATGGCTCAATCAATTTTATAATATATGCAACACATAGTTTAATATTGAATATATATCATGTACATTTTGCCTTTATTTTGTATATAACCCACTTGAAGGAATATGGGCCACTTATAAGTATATTAATGATTTTAACAAAAGAATATCTATTATATTGGTATTGAAAGACCAATGATCTTATTTTGGTCATTGTATTTTGTGTTTGATCAGCTAATGATAGACTAATGTCTTAATTTAAGGCATAGATCCTACAATACCCTTATATAAGCTAAAGAGACTAATAAATTGGTTTTAAATCACTTTGAATAATCACATATATCAATTTTTTATTTTACCAAGGATCCTCTAGATTCCACAAATTGATCCCAAGAATAATCTATGTTATTCAATCTTTAAATGGTTCTACCTAAAAGCCTATAATTTTGGTAGGGTGGACGGTTACTTGTATCTAGTTCAAGATAATTATTAACCTTATTATTTACTCATTATCCTTTTCAAATATAGATGAATGACTTAAAAGAATGATAAAAAACCTTTAGAAGTTTTACACAAGTTTAAATTATCAATTAGGTTACCAAATGATCATGAATCTTGACTCAACCCCAAAAACTACTACAAGGTTGTGGATAGGTCTCTTTAGATATTAAAAAGGTGTCATTCAATTAATTTCACCTCAATCATTTTATAAATTCTTCTTGGTACTATCATGGATCATTTATAATGATGAGAAACTAGTCTTATTATTAATTTTTTAAAAGAGAATAAATCCAATTGTAACCCATGCTCCTTAGGTCTATATAGGCCTATTATAATTTCCTCAAAGGTTCTCACCTCAAATTTATCACCAATGACTTGGATAGGTAATTTTACCATAAATTAAAACATGAAGGCAATTATGGTGAATTTAAACCTATTGAACCTAAATGCAAGTCTATAATGTGAATAAAGGGGCTAAATTAACCCACATTTTATGACATGTGTTGGTCTTAAACCCTAATTTTATAATGAATTGAATGTAATTTGGACTAATTTCAAATATAATTGGGATAATTAAATATAATTTATACTAATTAAATCTAATTTGGATAAATTTAATCTATTTTGGACTAATTGACTTAACCAAGTGGAAAATTAAACCTAATTTGTAATGATTGAATATAATTTTGGCCTAATTGAACTTAATGTGGACATGAATCAAATTACGGGGCTAATTGAAGGGGAAAATCCATTATATTATAGTATTAGTGAATATTAATATATGATGAAGCTATATAATAAATAATGAATACATGTTATTTACTCTATAGACAAAATTTAGTTTTCAATGATTATTTTTAACCCAAATCAAGAATTTTGTCCACATAGACATTCTCTATTTACTTTTTGCATATTATCTACATGATTTTTAAGTAATTTTTTGGCCTTACCTTTGAAAAACTATCAATTCTAATGGGTGATAGATCATATTTAAATAAAAGTAAGAATTTTAAGAAAAAAACACCAGCACAATTAAAAGAGTTGAGAGAAAAACACAAGGTAAGAATGCAAATACTTTGTTCTAGACAAATTATAACCACTAATCTTGATGAATTGAATAATGATGAAATTGACAATAATGAATTAAATAATTTTTGAAGTTCACATTCAAAGTATATATATATATATATATATATATATATATATATATATATATATTTGTTAATGAGTCTATGAATGATGCTTTACCCCCTAACAACAAAGAAAATTTCATGGAAACAAATAATGATGATATTAAAATTTCATGGAAACATATAATTAAGAAATAAACAATGAATAAAATTTCATCCCACTACTAAAAAGTTAATTTAATAATGATTTTTAAACACCCACTAAACAAATTCCACCATTAACAACACCTCCAATAATTATGCATAGAAAAAACAAGTACTTAATTAAAGTTGATGAAAATATTTTGAAATCAATACATAATAAAATGTTTGAGCACCATTCAAGAAGACTGGATTAATAAATTTGGGATAGTTTCTTCCATATATTTGATTATGATAGTCAAAAATGTCAATTATTTGTTTCATTAATGAAATTGATTAAGATGAGACCTATAATGTACACATTAAGACTAAGAACATCTAACATGGATGATGAAAACAATGAAAAGTTTGAAAATATACATGATGTATATTATATAATAGGCCCAAAATCATGAAATAAAGATTTTAATGTTTCCCAAATGTATAATTACAACTTGTGCAGTAAGTGGTCAAACAAGGAAAAATGATTGATTTTAAAAACAAGTTGAGCACTTGATATAAACAAAAAAACATTAATGAAACCAATTGGAAGATGTGAAAGACTTAATGAACCTAATACTAATGAACTATGGTCATTCTCTAGTATACTTCCATGAAATGACAAAAATATAGCCGATGCTCTCAAAGAGTTACTTGCATAATTTTGGGAAGACAATATAAGAGTTTTGCCCAATGCAAGAGATGTAGTGAAAAGAAGAGTTGATTCTCGTAACCATAAACCGCATTTGAAATATTTGTTGGATATGAATCAAACACAATTATAATCTAAGTTTTTTTAAAAATATCCACAAATTTATATTAGTCAAATATTTTTTGAGATGGCTAAACCTTTTTATGTAAAAATAAATCACACACACATCACTTATTTTTGTAGGCAACATGTTGGATTTTCAAAGCACTATGATGTTTTTTTCCATATTCATTGTAATTTTCATACTAAAAAAAAAATTTAGGAGTGTGGCATAGAATTTCCACCAAAATCAGTCATACAATTTATTCCAATTTTTTTTGTTAAAGACTAAATGAGCATTACTTTTACAAAAAAACATGTTTGGATGGAAATTACAACATTTGTAATGGATTTCCAAAATTAAATAATTATATCTATGAGGAACGTACAAATATAATTGGATGGGAATTAGTTACTTTAAGTAAATACAAATCTTTGAAGTATCAAGTCAAAGATGGAAAAAAATCAAAAAGGTGTGAGCTTTTTATTTATGAAAAAAATTAGGGATAAAATTGTTTATGAATATGAAAGGTGCAAACATAAGGATAAATGGTTGAATGAACATTTCAAGGTAAGAAAAAACACATTCCCACTTGATTCAATTATTTTGGTAGTTAACTTTGATGAAAATTACACATTCAAACCACAAATGAAAGTTCAATCACAATATTATAACTCATCACAAGTCATATTCATGCATATAACATTCATGCATGCACCTGATAGTAGAGAGCAAGATCAAAAAAATATCAAGAGAGTACCATGTCTAAATTAGTGATGATTGATCACATTGTACAAAGTACATTCAAGGTTTTATTGAGAAGTTATATGTATAGTTTCCTCAAAGGAACATTATTTTTAATTAGCATTACATTTAGTCAGACAATTTCACATTGTAATTCAAGAACACATGAATGTTTTATTGGTAGACTAGGATGCATGTTACCACTGGCATAGAACATATTTATAATTTTAATGAGGCTGGCCATGGAAAAGTAGAACATGATGGTGATATAGCATGTGTAAAAAGATCCATTACAAAGGAGGAGTTGAAATTTGAAGAGGATACTAATTCAACTGATGCAAAAACCATGGTTCAATGGTGTAATAAGAATGTGTGCCATAATGCTCAAGTAAATTCTATTATACACAGACATTTTTGGTTAATGGAAGAAGAAAACTTGGAAAACTATGAGGATTATATGAATATAATAGCTTTAAATGAGATCCATTAATTTTATATCTCAAATGAAGGTTCTTGGACTATTCATACAAGACACTTGGCATGTTTCTATTTTACATGCATGGATTCTATTTAGAATTAGTGTGAGTCACAAAAATGGGTGGATGACTAGAATTATAGACATTTAATTCCAATAAACACAAACCAAGTTCCACCATCAATAAAAATTATATATATGACATCATCACATGAATTTGACCAGGTTTATGATCTAGTGTAGCCAGGTAGAAGATTAATCATTGTATTATTTATTCTCATTATCTATCTTGATAGTGTCATTAAAAATTATTTTTTGTGACACAGGGCATGTTTTTCTAGTTATTAAAGATGAGGACAATGAAGATGGAAAAAATTACTACTGACATAAATAAAAAATTGACTTCCACAATCATAGATGGAGAAAACATTGACTATCCCACTAGTTTTGTGGTTGTCATTAGAACTTAGCTTTGATGATATTCTATCAAAAATTCAAATGTATGGTTGTTTGAAGACTTTTAAATGCATAGGAAGATACTTCATTACTCAAATTTGGATCTTAAAATGAATATTAAATTGTAAAAATATCATGGAAGGCCATTAAATAGGAATATATGGAAAGTTCGAGAGTCAAACCACAAAGCTATTCTTTATACTATCAAGATTAGAGAAGGTGGTTCATTGGATAAAAATGTGGAGGTATGTTGACTTGTAAAATATATATGTAATGAACTCTACCAAATTTTTTTGATTTTTTAGGTAGTGCATGCATAAATTTATTTTTTAGTTACTTAGTAACAATTTTTTTTAGGTTAGTGGTGCCAAATAATATTCCACCTTCACATGGTTGGCATTGTTAATAAATAATTTCATATTCTTGAAGCTAAGAGAAACTTACAAACGCAAATTGCCTACTTGCATGACTTTTACTATTGTAAATTGCCTACTTGCATGACATATTTTCAAAACTTTAGGTTCTCCAATGCCTCTTTCAGTTTTTTTGTGTCCATCTTGACACTCCCAAGCTATCACATAGGGTTTCACCCTTACTTAAGACTTGATTTAAACTTACACTCTCAAAACATTGATCTTTTAGCCTTATTATTCAGATCTATAGATCTGAAATCCAACTTGAACTCTTTTTATAATCAACATCAACTCATGACACCATTTATATTAGCTCTATATGACCCTTAATACAGTAATTAATTAGATGGTTTCAATTATTTATGTCCTTTTTTATGGTTAATCCTCACAAAACTCAACAATATACTTGTTAAAACCTTTGTTTCAAATCTATTTTGGCTCATTCCTACTTATATCTACATCCTAAGACTCTCTAATCAACTTATCACATTATATATAACTTCCCCAAACTACCTATAAAGTTATAGGCTCCATATCTCAATTGTTTGGGAGATATGATAATTTTAGTCTCCTAAACCCCTATTTTGCTTATTTAGACATATGCCTAATTACACATGATCACTTATAATATTCTTTAGAAAATATTACAAATATTCAAATCACATATATATTATTATTATTATCATCATTTAATAGATGTGGACAAGGTTTCAATTCATGTTTGAGGTAATACTTTAGGAGATATACAAGTTTCTTTCTTCCAAAACCCTCATTTTCTTGACTTTTACAGACCTAAATGACATAATCACTTATTTAGAGTTTTTATAGGTTTTAAAATGATGATAATAGATTTAATTCATATAGGGTTTTATGATATAATTATCTACCAAATTCCAACCCATTTAGATGGGTCGTTTTTAATTTGGACCACTTTTAGTGACTAAAATATCATGCCTTAAGGTTAAAAATAAGAACTAGGATAGAATGGGTGGTGAGTTTTCCTACTGAGAATGATGGGAGGATAATAACATAATTCTATATGTTATCCACCCCTCCAAACATGTTTTCAATGCCAATTTTTAGACAAGAAGCACTAGAAATGGAGTTTTCCAATTGTAGCTTCAACTTTGACAACATTTATTGTAAGTGTTTCCATGCTCTTGAACAGTACTGAAAATGTGTTCATGGGTGGAATTGAATGTCATGGTCATTGGATCACATGTAATTATTCCATATAAAAAAATTTAGAGTGATTTATTTTCACATGGGGGTCTTGGAGGTAAAAAGGCTAGGTGAAGCTCAATAAGTTGTCTCTTCACTACTAAAACATTACATTTCAGGAACCGTTACTACAACTTGTGCCATTCATTTCACTCTAAGTTTATACTCACTTGATATAGGGTAAAATTATATTAATTTCACATGCATAATGTCATATTGTAGTTCATCCATATGACTACTTTCTTTCATTTTACACATGTCTGAAGTTAGGCTAAAAATATGCATTTTTCTTGTGTTTGAAAGGGCATTCTTGAGCCCAAGATGGGTGGTGGGTTTGTCAACCAGGAATTATGAGAGGAAAAAAACCTAGTATTATATGTTATCCACCCCTTAATATGTGTTTAAATTTCCATTTTTTACCCAAAAAGTACCAAAAATGGATTTCTCTAATTATAGTTTCAACTTTGATAATATTTGTTATCAGTGTTTCCATGCTCTTGAATAGTACTGAAAATTTGATTATGGGTGGAATTGGATGTCATGGTCATTTGAGAAAATTTAATTTTATAATATATATTTATTTATAGTGATTTATTTGTACTTTGGGGTCCTGGAATCAGACATGCTAGTTGGAGCTCAAAAAGTTGTCTCTTTACTGCCAAAAAGTTGTATTTCAAGACCCATTACTACAACTTGTGCCACACATTGATCTCTAATTTTATAATCACTTTATTTAAGGTTAAATTATAAGGATTTAACATTAATGGGATGGATATTATTTTTCATCCATACTATTTTTGTTTAATGCATGTTTGAAGTTAGGCTTAAAATCTGCATTTTCCTTGTGTTGGGAAGGGCATTCTTAAGCCTAAAATAGGTGGTGGGTTTATCAACCAAGCATTATGAGAGGCCAATAACCTGGTAATATATGTTATAAAAACCTATATATGTGTTTATAGTTCTATTTTTATCCAATAAACACTAGAAATGAAGTTCTATAACTACAACTTCAACTTTGACAATATTTGTTATCAGTGTTTTTGCACTCTTGAACGATAGTGAAAATGTGCTTACAAGTGGACTTGTATGTCATGGTCATTGGATCACATAGAATTTTCCCATATATATGTTTTATGGTTTATGTATTTTTACCTAGGGGTCCCAAAGGTATAAATTATAGTTAGTGCTTAAGAAGTTGTCTCTTCACTACATAAAAGTTACATTTCAGGACTTGTTACTGTAACTTATGCCAAGCACTGCTCTCTAAGTTTATATTCACTTTATCTAGGATTAAATTATATGTATTCCAAATTTATATTATTTATATTATGTTTCATCCATATGACTTACAATTTTCATTTTATGTATGTCTAAAGTTAGACTAAAAGTCTATATTTTTCTTGTGTTGGGAATGACATTCTTGAGCCTAAAATGGGTGGTGGGTTTTTCAAGAAAGCATGATGTAAGGCCAATAACCTAATATTGGATATTATCCACCCATATATACATGTTTTTAGTTACATTTTAATCCAATAAGCATCTAAAATGGAATTATCAATTACAACTTCAACTTTGACAACATTTATTGTCAGTGTTTATGTACTATTGAATAGTAGTGAAAATGTGCTTAGGGGTAGACTTAGACATCATGGTCATTGGATCATGTGTATTTTCCCCATATAAATGATCTTGTAGTGATGGGTTTACACTTTTGGGTCCCAAAGGTATAAATCCTAGTTGGAGATCAAGACATTGTCTCTTTATTGCCAAAAAGTTACATTTCAAGACCCGTTACTAAAACTTGTGCCATGCATTGCTATCTAAGTTTTATTGTAACATAGATAGATACTGAGAGGGGATTTAATTGGTATATTAACTAAAACTAATCCTTTTCTAAAATATTTTAATTTAGATTAAGAATATATACAAAGATCACACACATAAAGGTACATAACACAAGATATACCATGGAAACCCCAATATGGGAAAAAACACCATGAGAATAACTACTAGAAACTACCATTCTAATCTAGCCTCATAATAAGGAACCTAATTAGTTATAATTTTTAAGGACACTAGTCCTAAGGAGACACTAATCCCCTAATTTAAGATCTTCAACTCCCTAATCTGAGTACCCACTTAACTTATCTGATGGCACCAACCTATCAGATTCTTCTATGGAGATACAACTCCAATTTATAAATTAGATTCATATATGAATCCAAATATTTTTTCTTTGTTATAGGTCAAATATTCAATTGATCATACTCTGCACATTCTCTATATGCCTTTCTTATTCTCTACCCTTTTTATGTTCCTCTGGTTTTGTGTCTAGATATATCTCTATTCGACACACCTCATCATTTTGAATCTACTCCTCTGTATCTCTATATTTTATATTTTGACACACTTCAATGGATTCACATACTTTTTCCTTTATCCTATATATATATATATATATATATATATATATATATATATATATATATATATATATATATATATATATATATATATATATATGTATATAGATCTAGGGTTTCACATATTCTATGTGTTCACACTCAAACTATAACATATCATGCCAATTCTAGACTTTAGTTCATTATGACTGAACTATAAGTTTCTTGCATCTCAATTCCATGCATCACCACCATAATTTTAGATCTTATTACTATCTATAACATTTGATGGACTCAAGTTTTGATGTGCATTCTCATTAATATATATTTTATCAGTTGGATTGATCAATCTCATTGACTATATTGAGATATATAAATTACACTACAGTTCATACATATTCTTGCAACTAACCATTGGTCTAGACATAACTTTAAATATCAATCATTGATCTTGTGAATGGTGTCATGATCCAATGGTCTCTATTTAACTGGATAAAATTTAAAATGCATCCATCTAATCACATTCTAATAGGCTCATGCTATCTATCTTATCTTTGTACGCTTTTGAATTTTAGATTTTTCACCTTTAAAAGCATCCACCAATCTTTTTAATCTGGGCTTTTGCATGTCATTATATCTCCAAAACTACATGTTCTTTATCTTTATCTAATTGTTAAACATCAAGCTCTTTATCCCATCTCACTTTTTCTTATATATTTGGATCACTTTTGCTCTATTGATCTTGTCAAACATGTTCGATCTTTAACTCACCATTGTGTCAATAAACATCAATCTCTTTATTCCATCTGAGTCCACTCACTATGTTAGATCTTATTTATATGATCATTCACTCACCGTCAGATCTTTTGACAAGATCAATCTTTATCTCTAACAAGCTTACACTCATTGGTCCTTTATCTTCCAAGCTCATGCACTTGTGACACTTGGCACTAGTATGTGCCTTTTGCAGCTTTGTTGTCAATTCCTACTATTAAGACAATTGGCAATCTCAAATTGCATATTAACTTTTTGACTTTAAACCACTCCATTGATTTACTATGCAGGCTTCATGATTATGACACTTGTCACTCATGCATTAACTCAAAGGTCATTTTGTCAATTTGACTTCTTTGTGTTTCATTAGATCATCTTTCTATGATTAAGGTTAGTCATTGATCATGATCATGTCTTCAAATCTATGACCATTTAGAACTTTCCCCATGTCTTTCAATCTTTCCAAAAGTGCACTTTGGGGATTTACAAATTCTCCTTCAAAACATTAGAGGTGCCCTTTGGTTCATGGAAAATTACCCTTCAAAACTTTCAAAGTGTCCTACAATCCTTAAAAAATTCCCTTCATAACTTCTCTACATGCCCTTGAAAACATTTGTTGTAGGCTTTTTGTCTAAAGATAATTTCCTTAGAAATTTTGTTGCTAGATTTTTTTGTTGTGGTATTTTTGTCCAAAAAGACTTGAACAGATTCCCCAAAACAGTTCACTCAAAACACTTTTCTTGAAAAAAAAGCCAAGTTACAAAATAGAATAAGTATGTAAAATTAGTAAACTTCTAGCTGATGGACAAATTTATGCATTTCTAATATTTTCTATACTCATCTGCATGACTTAAAACTTAGACCATAGAAAATAGGCACAAACCTAATTATCATAGTGTGATCATTTCCTTCAGAGACTTCCATACGTTCAAATATTGTTATCATCAAATTGTGTACTTTGCCATATATATCAAGATAACTATGTAAACAAAGGGATTCATATGACTATTCTTGTATTTTCATAAACATTCAAAGTACACACTCAGCTCCATGAGGTCTCTGCAACATATCCATTCAATTCAACATCTTTGTCATTAATGATTTAATAGCACATGATTTATTTGACATCAATGACAATCCTTGACACATCAATGACTATGTCCAATAATCTCCCCCTTTGTCATTGATGGAAAGACACCTTCGAATGACTTCTTACACATTTCAGCACCATCATTTTGATTTCTCCCCCTTTAACATTAATGATAAAGGGTCTCTTTGTTAAGGTGTCAATAATATACTCATGCATGTTTTTGACTACTTAAAAAATCTTTGGGATACTTATCTATTACCTAGTATGTGAATAAATTTCTCCTCTCCTTTGACATCTACCAATTTTGAATTGAGACTATTCTGATCCTTAGACCTATTGAATTGAACACATTGTGAGGAAATCCCCCTAGGTCATCTGAGTCTAGATACTTTGTGAACACCTTCAAACCACTCAATATCTTTTATATCTTCTCTCTCAAGTTCATCTCATGATTATCAACATGACACAACATGAGGTTTCAACCCATACTCAAAACATGAAAGATTTTCAAAATTAACCATCAATTCATTAGAACTTTACGAAAGTATGCATACCTGAGTTGCCTTTTCTATCATATTATAGGGATTAATAAATCTTCTATGAGACTCCCCTTAGACTCATGCCCTATCACTAGGATATAGTGATGTGATGTAGGATTCACCACTCCTAAATTATATCTTAGATACTCAAATTGTTTCTTTGAAAGAGGTTTGGTGAATATGTTTGCAATTTGGTCTTTAGTTGGCACATATTCCATTGTGACCTCTTAATTTGTATCCCTCTCTCTTAAGAAGTGATATTTGATTGATATGTGCTTGGTTCTAGAATATGTCATTAATTGATATATTAATAGCACTTGAATTATCACAAAGAATAGAAATAGGTGACTTTTACTCAACCTTTATGTCCTTGAGTGTTTATTGCATCCATAGAACTTGAATGCAACATGCCACTACTACTACATACTCTGATTCTACTACAGATAGAGTATTTTACTCTTGTTTTTTGCTCAACCATAAAACAAGTCTATTTCCAAGGAAAAATTCACCACCATTAGTGCTTTTTCTATCATCTACACTTCCTACCTAATCAAAATCTATATATGTTGTCAATGTGAAATATTCACTTATGGGGTACCATAAGCCATAGTCAATTGTGCTCTTGATGTATCTAAAAATCCTTTTCACTACATTGACATGTGAATCTTTAGGAGTAACCTAAAATCAAGAAACCATGCATACTACTTGCATGATATCTAGTCTTGATGTATTTAGGTATAGCAAGCTACCTATCATTGACTTTTACATATTTTAATTTGCATCAAGTGACTCATCCTCTTTTCTCAACTTGCATCCAGTTATCATAGGAGTACTAACTAGTTTTCTATCTACCATTCCAAATTTATTAAGCATCTCCTTTGCATACTTGGTTTGGGATATGAATATCCCTTCATTAGATTATGTTATTTGTAGACCAAGGAAGAAGTAAAGTTCTCCTAGAATAGAAATATCAAATTCACTTTGCATTTATGTAGTAAACTATTTGCACATTTTGTTATTGTTACCACCAAAGATGATGTCATATACATAAAAAACAAGAATCAACATATTCTCACCTTCTGATTTGAAGTACAAATTGTTGTATGTACATATTTTATTGAAACCTTGTTGTTGTAGGTACTGGTCCAATCTTGAATACCATGCCCTAGGTGCCTATTTTATACCATACAATGATTTATTTAGTCTACATACATAGTATTCTTGTTTTGACAATTTAAAACCTTTAAGTTGTTCTATGTAGACTTACTCTTCTCGATTCCCAATCAAGAAATCTAATTTGACATCTATTTGATAGACATTGAACCTTTTATAAATAGAGAATGATAGAAACATTCTTATAGCTTCTAATCTAGAAACTAGAGAAAATATTTCATCAAAGTTTATGCCTTCAACTTGTGCATATCCCTTACACACCAATCTTTATTTATTCCTTATAATAACTCCATCCTCATTCAGCTTGTTTATATAGACTCATTTTTTACCTATCACATTCTTGTTTGAGGGTCTTGAAACTAATTGCCAAGTTTTATTCTTTTCTAGTTAGCTTAGTTCTTATTCCATGGTTTTTAGACAATTATCATCCTTTATAGCTTCAACATAGATCTTAGGCTCGATTTTAGACATTAGAGTAAAACTTATTTGCTCCTTGTTCATTGCAACTCTTTTTCTTGTTTGAACTCCTTCATTCTTATTGCCAATTATCTGCTCTTTAAGATGATCTTTTTGAACAAATCTTGGAGGTGATTTTTCATTATTTTCCTCAACCTCTTCATTATTTGCATCTTCTTCAATATCTAACTCTTCATTACTGATTTCCTTTTCAGGTTCAACATGTTTCAATCCTTCTTCAACCTTGGCATTAATGCTCTCAATAATATTGTGTAGTCTCTTATTATAATAAATATAGGCTTTACTTTGAATGGAATAACCAAGAAATATTCCTACATCACATCTTGATTCAAAGCTTCCCAATTTGTCCTCCTTTCTTCTAATGTATCATTTACTTCCAAACACTCTAAAGTACTTAATAGAGGTAGCTTTCCATACCATAGATCATAGGGAGTTTTGTCACTATTTACCCTCAGTTGAAATATATCTAAGATGTATACTACTATTTGGACTACTTCTCTCCAATATCCATTAGGTAACTTGGCCTCCTTTAGCATTTTTTTATCCATTTCCTTGGCTATTATGTTCTTTCAACAACTCCATTCTACAATGGATTCCTTGTTGTAGAGTAATGTCTTTTGTTCTCATGATTCTCACAATACTCTATGAAATAATTTGAGGTGAATTATCTACCTTTATCAGATCTTAGGCATTTGATTTTTCATCCAATCTCATTTTCAACCATGGCTCTAAAGATCTTGAATCTCTCAAAGGCTTGAGACTTGTCCTTCAAAAAGGTTACCCATATCATTCTTGAGTATTCATCTACAAATAACATGAAGTAATTCTCTCCTTTATATCTTCTTGTCTTAGTAGGACCACAAATATGAGTATGAACTAGTTGTAGAGGCTTTGTAGTTGCATACTCCTTTTTTTGGAATCTGAACCTTATCTACTTGCCTAGTTGACATTCCTTACAAGTCATATTTTTAGCTTTCATAATCTTGGGCATGTGTCTTACACACTTATTTGAGCTCATTTTGACTATATTATCAAAGTTGGCATAACCCATTCTCCTATGCCACAACCAACTCTAATCAACCTTTCCTATGAGGCAGCTATTTTGATTTACTTCAACAATATTATAGATATTGCTTTCAATCCTTTTCCATTTTAAAACTATTCTACCAAATCTACTTATCTTTTAGCCTTCTGCATCAAACGTGACCTTATATCCATTGTCACATATTTGGCTGACACTAAATAGATTATGTTTCAATCTTTCAACATAAAGGACATCATGTGTAGGTAGTTTTCCATCTATGTTCAAAGTTCCTCTACCTTTGATATTTACTATTGTGTTATCTCCAAAGATGATTGTAAACACTCAAAAATTACATAGTTTTAGATGTCAAAACACCTAAAACCCCTGGTTGACTCTAAGGCTAGTTGACTAGATAGTTAACTTAGCCCATTTATTAATTTACTACCCTAACTTTTTAAATCACTCCTTTTTTACCCATTTTCCTCTAGACCTCGACCACTAATGATCAACCTAACCATCGATGATTAGCCTGACTGTAGATGGTCAGGTCTTCCAAGCCTAATTTAAATCTTTAAAGCATTACCAAATATATGAGATAAGCATGACACATTTAGCAACTTTTGTTTTGGAATGTAAACTAGTTTTAAAGCATCATAATTAGCAACTTTATCCTCTATCCAATTAGTAACTTCCTCCTACACATTTAGTAACTTCATCCTATAAAAGGAGAGAAGTAAGAGAAGAAAGGGATCCAAACCTCTATTAATTCGTGTCTAAGCTATCTTGCATCTAGGTATCTAGCATCCCTTCAGCAAACAAGAAACATCAACAAGGACTCAAACCTTTGTTGGTATCACTTTTGAAGGCCAAAGTATTGTCACTCTAGCCAAATTAATTTAGACTTCCACCACTAAGTTATAGGTATCTCTTTCTTATTTTATTTAATTTATATTCTATTTCTAACCTCCTTTATCTTCAGACCCATTAGTATCCTATTTTCCATTCCCATAATCCATAACAGACCTCTATTTTCCCAATTAACCAATCTATAATCCTTTCTTTGATCATTCCTAGAATCACATAGGTAACCATCAACATTTATCTCAACTACCAATGGTCACCTCAATCATTGATGATTACCTAACCACCAATAGTTAGCACAACCACCAACGGTCCACCCAACCATCAATGGTTTCTATGGTAGAAAATAATAGCAAGTTACTTTTACCCCCTTGACCTCAACCAAACCCTATTTTATGTGTTCTTACCTATTCATTGAGACTTTTATGATCTTCTAAACCTGACCCCAACTATCTTAGCATGAGTATTGACCCACTTTTACTATATTTAGTCATGGTGTTTAACAAGAAAATTACTTTCATCTCGTCTTACATGTATTTATATTTTAGTTATTAAATGAAAATTTCTTTTCATTTATATCAACTTAATTGTTATAAATAATGGATTGACAACCTCTTAGCAAACATACGCTTCTTGGATCTAGCTCACACTAGGGAATCCACTCAACCATCTATTTGATAACCCATTTTCTAATATCTTTCTTATTCATAGGTTATTTATTCTAAACCAAAGAGGAGTTCTCACCATCATGTAGATTATGCGTGCACTTTTATCAAGTATTCTTCTACACACCCTATTACTAATTTCATTACTTACTTCCAAATTAAGAAATGAGTAGAAATTAACTAAAACATTTTGGCATGTTTGGTGGGACCTAGCATCCCTTTTCTTCCTTTATTGTATGCTCATCAAATGAAATCTAAATTTATTTTGGGCTTAAAATAAATCCTTTTGCATACATTGATTGATTTCTTATCTTAGTTCATCTAGTAACTTAAAATCAAAGAAATTAATTTAAAATTTCACTATTATTATTATTGATGCCTTAAAATTGCACTTGATTTTAATAAAAAACAATGGGAAGTTTCAAGCTGTGGGATGATGCAGCTTGAAACAACCTCCAGATTTTAGAGAAGCTGGTCTCTTCTTTTGCATCGAGTATTAGAGAAAAGGGATAGGAGATTAAACAGAAATGCAAATGTAGGAATTGAAACCTAACCATGGTGATGTGCCTGAGTGTAATTCTAATCCTAACCTAAGTATAGAGAAACTATTATATGATTCAATTACATTTAAGATGAGATAGGTGCATGATCAATGTAAATGATTGGACTAATAGAAATAGAGGCTCACAACAGGGGAGTCTTTTGCTGAGATACAGGAATTGTCAACAAAGGCATAGTGTTCAATCTTCTTAATAGAACCCTTCAATCACATAAGAGGCACAGAAGTCACGCACAGTTATGTAGAACTTTAAATTCCAAAAAATGAGACAAAAGAAAATAACATTTCCAATCACAACACTAGCAAATCTACAGCATAGACTACTGTGTAAATGACACAGGTAACACCAACCAAGGCATGGAGCTTAAATTTCCTTAATTCATTCAGCCACATAAAGGGCACAGAAACATGCATGATTATATCAACTTTTACAACTTTAGGAAATCAAAACAAGAGCAAATGATATTACTAGTAGAAATTACAAGAAGTCTAAACTATCAGAAATCTTCCCCCCCCCCTCTTTTTTAGATTTTACAATCCTTCTTATAGAGCCTTAGGTGTCTCCTTTGATTACTCCCCTTTCCCGCATGATCTTCTATGTCCCTTGCTCATAGGGGACAAATAGACGGTGCCTTCAATGCTATGGGGGGCTCCAAAAATCTACCAGATGAACTGTTCTATCTACTTGAATTAATTCCAACCAATTTTCCCTCCATTTCACTTTGTAGCAAAAGATACATAGAACACTCCATTATGTTTGAAATGGGAGAGGACACTTGGTCAATTTTTTGAAAATCCTCCAGGCATCAAAAAATGACACTTGGCACTCTCCACTAGGTTTATTGAAGACACATGGCCCTCTCCCTTTCCTTGGTTGTGCTGTAGTTTTATTCAGGACTCATAATAGACTCTTACGAATGGTGACACCTAGCAGCTTCTGCGAACTTTGAAGTAACTCCTAAGGCCCACCACAATCTTTATTTAGTGATGATACTCAAAAATGATCTCTCAAGCAATGATACATGGAGGCTTTTGTAGCTTCTAGGAAGATACGTGGTATCTTCTGCTTCTCCTTCTAGGTTTATGTGGCATCCTCCACTTTTTTGGGGATGGAGTAGAGAGGGACCTCAGACAGTGACATGTGGCAATCTCTACTACACTTCGATACTTAGCAAAATGAAATGACACCCTTTGGATGAAAGTGTTGGACCAAAGTCCCACAGATGATGACACATGGTGGATTTCGCTACATCTTCAAAAAGGAAGTTTAGGGCCTCCATAACTGCCACTTGACACTTTCTACTCTCTCTACTGCTTAGCTTATTGAATGAAAAGTGGATGCTGATATGGGACTCAGATGCTAACATGTGGTGCATTTTGCTTAACTGCTACTAGGTACGTGGCACGTTTTACGATTCTCCCAAAAGTTACAAAAGGTGTTCAGGGAACTCCAGCTGACTAGCTTCATTTCCTGGAGATTGACACTTGGTGACCTCTGCTTGAATCACAACTTAGGCCAAGAATGAAATGAAAGGAAACAAAAGGGGAAAAGAACCCACACTCAGAGGGTGACACTTGGCAGCTTCTATTGTACTTTGATACTTAGGCAAAATGAACCAGTCCTCTGCTTCAAAATTTTGCTACTTTGCTCGAGGTGCGCAGGAACCAAAATTGTATTGCTCGACTGAGAGTTTGAATGCATCGTAGAGTAAAATTTACTCTACAATTATTAGCGACCATCAAGACTTTTGAGCTTGCTCAAAAAGAAAACTCCACCTCCTGCTATATCAAAATTGCAAAAATTATAGCTTCAAAAAGGGTTATCGACCAATGTTTAAAACACTTATTCAAAAGCAAAGTAGGAAAACAATGGAAAAACAATGCGAAAAAGGGAAACTATTTAACTATAATACATGAGAGACTCAAGTCAATTGAAATGTTTTAAATAGATTCTATTTATAGGAATTTCTTCAGGTTCTCCTTCCATTGACTCTAGCTTGAAATAATTCTCTTACTTGCACGCATGAATTCTATATGGACCAGTCCATAGTGCTTCAAATTTGGTATGCTGACCTGGCTTAGCGGCCCTTGTGTCCCATTTCAAGACAATCGAGCCCACTTCAAAATTAGAATTTGAAGTCCTTTTATCAAAATAAGTTTTAACCATTCCCTAGTTCTTGATTAATGAATCATGGGCTATGTCCCTCTTTTCCTAAACTTCTAAAAGTCCTATGAGTCTAACCTACATGGGGCCATTTTCTTCAATGTCAATTTGTTTGATCAGCTGGAGAGCAGGGATTTCCAAGCTTAGGGGAATCACAATAGACTTTCCATACACCAATTCATATGGAGACATTTTGATCACCTACTTGGGTATGATTCTATCAACCCATAGTGCTAGATTAAGCACTTTGTGCCACTCTTTGTGATGATCAGCCCCTATCCTTTTGATGAGTCTTATCAGGTTCTTGTTGGTTGATTCTGCTAGACCATTACCTTGAGGATAATAGTTAGATGAAGTTTTTAGATATATTCCATATCTCAAGGCAAAGTCAGATACTTTAGACCCCAAAAATGCTTTAGCATTATCTGAAATGATGGTACGAGGCACCCCAAAGTGAGTAGTGATATCCCCTAGAAAATCTAGGATCACATTCTCTATTGCTTCTTTAAGTGTGACTACTTTGGTCCATCTGGTGAAATAGTCTGTGGTAGTCAATATCCATTTGTGACCCATGCTAGACATTGGATTTATCATCCCAATGAAGTCAAGACCCCATTGAGAAAAAGGCTCATCCACAACTATAGGACTCAGTGGCATGGCTGCGTTCCTCCGCATCCCCACATAATACTAGCAGGATTGACATTTTCAAACTAGCTGATAACAATCTACAAATAAAGTAGGCCAAAAATATCCTGCCTCACTTATCTTTATGGCTGTGGTCTTTGTAGAAAAATGTCCTTGGATGTTCCATAATGCATTTCGTGTAGTATCCTTTTGGCTTCAGCCTGTTCTACACATCTTAACAATTTTCCATCAAAATTTATTCTGAAAAGGACTTGTTCAATTAAGACAAAATGAACTCCTTGTATCTTGTAATACCTCCTCTTATTTTGAGGGAGTTCTCTTGAATAAACCCCATTTTTCATAAATTGAATCTTGTTTGTGACCTAGGATTCCTGATCAATCTTGTGTAACTTTAGCACCATCCCTGGCTCTCCTTCTGAATCTGTTCCTTCAGGTAAAATCTTTTCACATCTTGAGTTATATATTGGCACAGATCCTTGCCTTTGACCAACTTGGTGGGTCTAACCTCTACATCATATTCAAGGATCTTAACGATCCAATTGGCTCTTTTCTCAATAATATTCCCTTCCATGATGTATTCCCTGACACTTGGGTGAGTTACAAGTATCAAAATTTTGTTCCCTGATATTAGATGCCTAAATTTATTGAGGGCTTTCACCAAGGTATAGGCTTGTCTTTCCACAAAATTGTACCTAGTCTCATAATCTCTGAGAGTTCTTGAAAAAAAGGCTATTAGGTACTCCCCCTCCAGCCTGTCATTCTTTTGAGTTAGGATATTAGCAATACTTGATTCCCCTCCATAGACATACATCACGAAGGGCTTGGAAAAATATAGATTCTTGAGCACTGGGGCTGCTAAGATGGCCTTTTTGACCCCCTCAAAAGTTTGCCTTCCTTCTGTAGACCACTTGAAGGCTAGATCCTTTTTAAGCAAGAGTGTCATTGGTCTGACCAAGCCTACAAAATTAGATATGAATTTACTGACAAAATTAATTTTCCCTAAAAAGGATTGGACTACCTTTTTATTTGCTGGAAGGGGTAAGTCCATTATAGCTGTGATCCTCTCAGGATCTATAGAAACTCCTTCCTTAGATACTATGTGCCCCAATATTTTACCCTAAGGTACATCAAAAATACATTTCTTAGGATTCAATGATATCCCAAAATCCAGACATTTCTTGAAGACTGATTCCAAATGATCAAAATGATCATCAGCATTTTTTGAGAAAACAGTGAGATCATCTAGATAAACTAGGATGACCTTGTTTATTAGCTTACCAAAGGCTATATCCATAGCTCATTGAAAGGTGGCTCCTACATTTGATAAGCTGAATGGCATCTTTGCATAGGCAAATGTCCCCCATTTGGTAGTGAAAGCAGTCTTATACTAGTCTTCCTCAGTGAGCCAGATTTGATTATACCTAGAGAAACCATCAAGTAAAGAAAACCTCTCTGATCTAACCACAGTTTGTAGAATTTGTTCCATGGAGGGCAAGGGATAGTGGTATTTTAGAGATGCTCTATTTAGATCCTTGAAATCTACACACAGTCTCACATCTCCATTCTTTTTCCTAACTGGGACCAGATTTGATACCTAGGTTGAGTGTTTGATTGGGAATATTATCCTTGAATCTAAAAGCTTTTGCAACTCATCTACCATTAGAGGCTCAATCCTTGGATTTATTGGCCTCTATTTCTTCCTTATGGTTTTGGATCCTTTAGTCAACTCTATTGTATGCTGGATAATGTCTTTGTTGTATCCATGAAGGTCGTCGTAGCTCTAAGCTATGACTCTATCGTATCTCTGACACAATTCAATCAGTTTTTCCTTTTCCTTTTGAGTTTTAGAATTCCCAACCTTTAGTTTCTTCCTGACACTCACCTCCACCTCAGAATAGTCTACCTCATCTACCTAGAACCTTTTCTTTCCCAGGCTTACATCTTCTAGGTCGAACAAATTTTCTAAGGTGATCAATCCTTTGGGGAGCTTTATTAGTCCTTAATTAAATAACCTGATCACCATATGCCTCTTCAATTTTAGTTTGCAACTGATCTATAAACTCATTTTATTACTATAAGAAAGAGACTACCTAAGCATCATTTTTAAACACTTGCCAATTTTCATCATTGTCTGGGATGGTTGGCCTCACTATAACTTTCACTGACTCATTATTAACCAATAGGCCAGTCGTTGGGTTAAACTATGAGCCAATTTGAGCCATCCTATCAACCTCAGTGTTTTGACTTCTAGGAATGATTTCAATATTGAATGCATTGAAATCCTCTATCAAATCCCAAATTCTATGCCTATAGGACCTCATTCTCACATTCTTGGCCACTGCCTTTTCCCGTATTTGCTTCACCACTAATTCTAAATCTCCTCTTACTCTTAGGGTTTTTATCCCCTTTTTCTTGGCTAATAGGATCCATGTACTAGAGATTCATATTTTGCATCATTATTAGTGCAAGCAAAGTGAAATTGGATAGCCCTTAAAATTTTATCACCATTTGGAGCAGTAAGATAGATTCCTGCTCCAGCAACATGTTTACTTTTGGCCCCATCAAAATTCAAAGTCCAAACCTATGAATCTTAAGCAATAGGTGCCTCTTCACTTATAACATTTGGTATCACCTGATCCTCATCAAAAATGACATACGTGCCCAAGCTAGTAGAATCATAGTTCCCATACGGGTCACTATGCATCATAGCCAACAACTGACTATTTTCTTCTTCTTGATCATACTCAGTCCAGTCACCCAGTTCTTCAACAAAATTTCTTTCTTCTTTATTTATCATGGCATGATCTGATTCTAATCTTGTTGTCAGCTCATTGGTGATGTGGTCTTTGGATAGTGTTTCAGATAGAATCTTCATTTTTGAACCATATCTAGTTCGCAGGATGAGGTGAGACTAGTCAAGAGACATGTATCCTCCTATTTTTGCTGTAAAGTCTCTAGATAAACATGAACCAAAGATAAGAGGGATATCTATGACAACTATATCCTAGTTGACAATTATGTTGGGACATGTGTATAACTACAAGGGGAGTTGTTTTATTCTCCCTATGGTTTGCACTGTTTTGCCATCTAGCTGCATAACTCTTTTTACAAGGGGTTCATAATTTATTTTCAAGGCATCAACCATTTTTTTAGGCATCACAGTTGTGCTAGATCATAAATCTATCAATGCATTATGTAGAGGTTTCTTTCCAACTATCAGAGTTAAATAGAAAGGCTCTGGCTTAGATTTACTTACTTGTGCTGCATTGTTCACGAAGGTTGTCATTGGAGGAATCGAGTCTTTGAGCTTTTCCTTTCTAGCAGGTCCTCCCTTGGTAACAGTACCTTTAGGAACTATTTTCCCTTGCAGAGCTTCTTGAAGTAATGTCTTTTTCTCAGGGAAAGCCAAGATATCCCATATAGATACTTGTGCTAGAGTCCTCTTTAATTGGTCCACTACATTGATCGGCACCAAAGACTGAGTTTTTTAAAAATATGGATACCTTGTCTTTTCTTGAAATTGGATAGGGATCCCTTGATCTTGTACCAATTGAGGTACTTCTTGTCTAATATCAACATTCTTTTGCCCCTGAGATGAAGGATTATTCTTGACTTAACCACTTGCAATCTTGGGTTGCTCCACCATTCTCCTCTTCAACCTAGTATAGTAGTTAGATTGCACTATTGGCCTTTGGGAGGTGGATGCTTCATTTAAAAAGACTGTTTATTCATCCTCAACCCATGAGAACAAAGTGTGTTTTGGGGCTATCTCTTCCTCCTATTGTAAGGACATTCCTTGCATCTAAGCCACTAGAACTAAATTCTGCATGCCAGGAGACTGGTATGCTTGACTGCTACTGGTACTAGCAAACTGGCCATCCATTCTCCTCTACTCAGCTACCCTTTGCTGCAGGTTACCCCTAGGACAATCTCTAGGTGTGTGAGCATCATTGCAAGTAAAACACCAAGCATTATTATCATCCACATAATTATTCTGACCTAGAACCATTTCCCTATTTGAGTTGGGGGGAATGGTCTATGAGGGTGTGGGAACAACAACTAATTGATTTGTTGTTTGATTGTTGGTTTACCTTGGAGGGCTTTGATACTAGTTAAGTTGGGATGAAAACATATTCCCTTGATATCCTTGATAAGGAGGCTTAGGGAAAGTGTTCTATTGCCTCTTCATACTAATCAGCTTATTGGAGAATGTCCTTAGCATACTTTTGATATCATCCATCTCAGATGACTGAGCAGGGACCGGCTACTTCACAGATGATGAGGGATAAGTATACATAGACACAGGGGGGATAACAACTTTTGGAACCTCTTGAGGTAAAGGCAAGGAGATTTTTGGGAACATAGGCATGGGAGGCCTTGGAGGTAGCTTTCTGACATCAATTAAATGATTTTTAGCTCTGACTGCAAGGTCATAGGATGCCATCAAAGTGTGTCCTCCTAGTGACTGAATCATGACAGATATATCCAAATTTAAAGCCTTGAGATAGAATACTATGGCCATACCAGGTGGTGGTTTAGCCGCAACAGGGATTATGTCCCAAGTTTTTTGGAATCTGGTATTGAAGTCAATCATGTCCTCTTGTGGTCCCCTCTGAATAGTGATCAGTTGTTGTAACAAGGAAGACTTATCACCCTTCTCTACAAATCTTTCAAAAAATAGATCTCCAAGCTGGTCCCATGTAAAAATGGTGTTTGGGGTCAAAGACCAATACCATTCTACCACCTTTCCTTTGAATGAGGCTATTAACAATCTTAAGGCCACATTTTGCTCTATGACACCATGTATGGCATAGACATTTGATACATCCTGAAGATGCTCCACGGGTGTCTTTGAGTCTTGCCCACTAAATTTGGGCAAAACTTTTTAGAGCATTTCCTAGAATAGGATCCCAAACAGCTAGTGGTGTTGGGAGGATTAAGGGGCTACCAGTGTTCCAGCTCACATAATTTCTTGGAGGGACATTGGCTCCCATGTTCGGTACTGGTAGAAACTAGTTAGCTCTTCTTCTTGGACTAACTACCAAAGGTGGCAAAAGAATACCTTGACATGTAATAGATTGTGATCTGGTGATTGGTCCACAGCTCTGACTCCTCATAGCTCTCTGGTTCATGCGGTCTTGATAGAAACTTCAAGACTAGTCCCACCAGGCATGCCAGAAACTGTTGATGCCTTAAAATTGTGCTTGATTTTAATCAACAACAATGGAAAGTTTCAAGTTGTGGGATGATGTGGCTTGAAACAACCTCCAGATTTTAGAGAAGCTGGTCTCTTCTTTTGTATCAGGTATTGGAGAAAAGGGATAGGAGATTAAACAAAAATGCAAATGCAAGAATTAAAACCTAACTATGGTGATGCGCTTGAGTGTAATCTTAATCCCAACCTGAGCATAGAGAAACTATTATATGATTCAATTACATTTAAGACTAGATAGGTGCATGATCAATGTAAATGATTGGAATAACAAAAATAAAGGCTCACAACAGGGGAGTCTTTTGCTGAGATACTGGAATTGTCAACAAAGGCATAGTGTTCAATCTTCTTAATAGAACCCTTCAATCACTTAAGATTTATAGAAGTCATGCACAATTATGTAGAACTTCAGATTCTAGAAAATGAGACAAAAGCAATTAACATTTCCAATCACAACACTAGCAAATCTACAACATAGACTATTTTGTAAATGATACAGGTAACACCAACCAAGGCATGGAGCTTAAATTTCCTTAATTCATTCAGCCACATAAAAGGCATAGAAACATGCATGATTATATCAAATTTTACAACTTCAGGAAATCAAGACAAGAGCAAATGATATTATTGGTCAAAATTACAAGAAGTCTAAACTATCAAAAATCTTCCTCCCCTCTTTTTTAGATTTTACAATCCTTCTTATATAGCCTTAGGTGTCTCCTTTGATTACTCCCCTTTCTCACATGATCTTCTCCATCCCTTACTCATAGGGGACAAACAAACGGTGGCTTCAATGCTATGGGGGGCTCCAAAAATCTACTAAATGAACTGTTCCATCTACTTGAATTAATTCCAGCTGATTTTCCCTCGATTTAACTCTAGGATTCAATATATTTTGGCTAAGTAACTGAAACCCTTATCATTGTGATGTGTGAAGTGAGATCATAGGCCCAAATACCAAGCCACATACTAAATATCAATACATATTTCTATTTTGAGAACCTAAACATAACCTAAAACCAACCTTAGATTTCCTCTTTAGTACCCAATCTACAAACTAAATTTCCTCTTCACACTTTATAAGGCATAAGCCAAAAGTGATTTAAAAACAACCCTAAGTTGTTAAATTCACTTTAGTGTGTGTATGATTTCCTTGAGTTCTTTTCTTTTGATTGCTCTTTGTTTGAGGTGTGAGTTTCATCATTTTATCTCTTATTTCCTCTCATGATCTTTACTATACAATAGTTGAGGAATCAAAGAAAGCAATAACCACCTTCTTCTTCCTCTTCCATGAAGTATACCTCTAACGTTGAGGGTTCCCATCATTTTTAACCCCCTCCTAGGCCACCAATTATTGCTGAGGGTGATTTAGATTTCACTGCCTTCCTTGATAACAACCATGTGGCTCTTTAACATTACCTAAACACCTTATCTAACCATAACCCTTTTACTTCAGTTTCTCCTATGGATCCACCTTATGGTATGACTCTTCATCTTTTGGTGGGTGCCACCTCAACCCAACCTATGCTCACCCAAGCCTCTTCTTCTTCCAATATCCCACCTACTACCACTCCCCAAACTCCATCCACCATCTCAACCAATAACCAAACACCTACTACCCCAACCAATACCTCCAACATTGGGTCAACTTTACCTCTTGTTACCTATAATCCTTCTACCATGGGGGTATATTCTATCCCTATTTCCACCATTCCCCTTAGCTCAACCAACCCACCAATTTCTACCCCACTTCATAGTTTGGTACTTTCCATACCTTAAACCCTCCCATATATTAGCACTAGGATTAACACCCATCAACAAATGACTAGCACTTTCATACCTCTAGCCCAATCTACATCCATACCACCATCCACCAACCCAAACATACCTCTAAACCAACCCCTATCATCCCCCAAAAAAGTACCCATGACAACTTACCCATATGTGTCTAACCCACAAGGATACATAGCACCTTCCACCCAACCATTTATGATAATTAACCCTTATTGAGCACTATCCCAACCTCCTATGACAACTTACCAATATGTGGCTTCTTCAACACCCTCTATTACTTATCCATATATTGCTTCCACCTGACCTCAACAAATCTTACCACCTCAGTATGTAGCTTCCTAAATTCAAAAATATTTGGTCCAGATGTTAATGGACAAAATTATAAACCTAAAATTGTATATCTCTTAGTCTCATAACCTTTTATCCTATGATCAATATATAATGAACCCATCCATCCATCTATTCCTATCTATGCATATCCTCCTTAATAGGAATTACCCAAGTTTTCCAAATTCCAAGGTAAGGAGGACCCCAACAACATTTGAGATAATTTTGTCACTCTTGTTATTTGATCGTGTATGATGATGCTCTCCTCCTTCGTACCTCCCCCATGTCTTTATCAAGACCAGCCCTTGATTGGTATAGTGCCTTCACCAAGTACTCCATCTTTTCATTCTCCCAACTTGCCCAAATATTTTTAGAGAATTTCTCAATTAATATATCTAAAAAGGTTTCTATTATTGACCTCTATTCTATTATTAGATTTGATGATGAATCAATTATTGATTTCATAGCAATATGGAGAGGACTCATCAACCAACTTAATTTTTCATTACCCTAACTAGAGTTTATCAAGCTCTTCTCTCAAGGTTGTGCCAAACATATTGACCCTACTCTTTAATTTCAAACTTTCAAAACTTTTGATGAGGCATTCACCATGGAATGTAAACTTGAGAACCGAGCCATTGATGAAGGGAAATTGAAATTGAAGAACAAGAATTCTATCTTTAAATCTAATGACCCTCCCTCCATAAAAATTTATAATGAATCCAGCCATCCCAATACTAAAGAAAAAACATCCTCAAACTCATTAGTCCTAAAAATTGATCCACCACCAACTATCAACCAACCCTATCAAACCAATTCTTCCAAACCTTCCTACCAATAAAACCAAAACCAAAATTGAGCTCCTACAAAATAATACACTCCCATAGGGGAATCTTATGCTTTTTTTTTGGGAAAATTACTTAATGCTAACCTCATCCAACTTCCACCTATCAAACCACCTCCATAATTTGATGCTTCTCAATTTATGCCTGGTTGGTACAAAGAAAACGACCATTATGCCTTTCACTAAGTTATTAGACATGACATTAATAGATGCAATAGCTTCAAAATTCTTATCCAAAGCTTAATTAATAGTGGAGAACTTAAATTTGATAATCCCAATGCTCCTAATCAATCCTTTGACATCTTCTATAAACCTTTTCCCAATCATGCTCCTTCCACCCATCACCATGACAATAAGTGATAATCATCTCACTCTCATGAGGCACACATGATCAATGTTATTATTAGTGAGCCCATTGTTGAGGAGATTGTTACAAAGACTACTTCTTCCATTTTGCTTACAAAAGTAGTGGACTTACCTTCTATTCCTTTGGATACCCAAATGAAAGAATCAACCACCCCTCTCTCTTCACATAATTAGGCTTTAGCTTCATCCACCTCTCCTTTGATGGAAACACAAAATGAGACAACCTTTACTTTAACCATTTCTTCTACGCTACCCATTAAAATGGAAGAACTGCCCTCCATTCCTTTAGACACCGAAACCAAGGAAGCAATCATGTCTATTCTTGCACTTGAGGACATCATACCTACCTCCCCCATCATAGAAAAATATATTCCCTCTTTAGAAGCCATCCAACAAGAGAAAGTTACCTCATCCACCCCACTACAAATTTTAGAACCTCCCACCAAGAATAAGGATGAAGGAGCCATCCCCTCTTCTACACTTAAGGGATTAATTTTTGAAACCAATGACTAAGGAACTAAACCCATCTATAAGCCATTTTATAGACTAGTCTAAAGTTTGGAGTTCACTTCTCAATCCAACTTTGATAGAGCCACCTTTTTAATCATCTAGGGATCCCTTACCAAAATAAATATGAATCCTCAACCTAACTTAAATCCACCCTCAAACCTATTATTACCTCTTCATCAAACACCACTTCCTCTATAATTGTAAGAGAACCATCCCAACTACCTCTATCAAACATTCCTAAATCACCTTACTCCTCTCTCACTAAACCTATCAAGAATCTAGGAATCCTTCCTACACCTAGTCGAACTCACCCCTCTTTAAAGCTGGACTTAACTCTACCTAGTCCACCAAAGAGACCCCCAACCAAACCAACTAAAAATATAGAGTTAACCATACCTCAACCTTGAACTAGACCCATACTACCTCCTTCCCACTTACCTTATATCTTATGACCCCATCCTTCTACCATCCCAATTACCTATTCTTCTTCTAATAAGCCATCCCCCTTTTCTTTACCTAAACCTACACCCACTAAGTCATCTAATTCTCCTTCATTCATAACTAACCCATCCACCTCTACTTTCCCACCTATATCCAACCCCTCAACATCCAAATATTCAACTTCCAAATCATTTACCATGAATTCAACCATAACTAAGCAATCCAAACTAACAACAAAAACCATTCCACCACTTATAACTCCTAAGGTGAAAAATACCTCTAAGAAGGATCCCATCTCTACAACTATAAAATCATCACCTCTAATACCTTTGAATGAATATTATTCAAACATCCTATAAAGGTTGTTGCAAAATTCTTCCATTATATTACCACCTATCAAACCATTTTACCCCTCCAATACCAAACCCTCTTGGTTCAATGATAACTTGATTTGTGCATACCGTAGGGCACTGGGACATGACATGGAGAACTACAAATCTCTTAAATTACTTGTTCATAGCCTATATGATGAGGATGATCTATCATTAGATGAACCTATTTTACCTCCATTACTAATCCTATCATCAACCCAACCTACCCAACTTTTACCTACTCCCTCACTCTCATATAAGAGTGAGAAGGAAGAATCAAAGCAATCACCAAACATAACAAATCCCCCCATCCACACTATTCATATGGTTGCCCGATATTGGGCCTAGTAGAAGGACAAAGGAAAATCCAAAGTCTCCATTCCTTGGACATACCCTTCAACCCCTCAGCCTTCTAACCAAACCCAAACACTTAAACCTTTACCCTCACCTTCACAACCACCAAAACCCAAAGTATCAATTTTGGGATCCTCTCCCTCCAACCCTTCTGACTCCATAAAGTGTATCATGTTAAAACAACTTCACTAGACACCGATGAAGATGAGCCTTTATGAACTAATTAACACCTTGCCTCACCATCATCAAGAACTAATAGAGGTTCTCCAATCTAAATAGGTTTAACTAGATGATCCTTAAACCTCTTATAGCTTTTGTGGGATTCCTCCAACCTTTTGCCTTCATCACCTTTTAAGATCTAGAAATACCTCTTATTTAACCTAAGGGTTCTAATCCTCCACTCTTTATCACCATGTACATCAATCATACCCATGTCAAAATGGTAATGATTGATGGAGGAGCTAACATCAACATTATCTCATCCTATGCTTATGACCAATTATAGCTACCCAAGAACATCATGTTAGAAATCACAATGGTTCTTTGTTCCTTTAATAATACCATGGCCACAACCTTGGGGATAGTTATCCTTCATATCCACTTGGTACCTTGTACCATTCCTTAACTATTTTACATTATAGAAGGCAAGTTTGAATATAATGTGTTACTTGGACACCCTTGGATTTGTGCCATGAGTTGTGTCCCTTCTACCTTACATCAATGTGTTAAATTTGAACACGAGGGTCAAGTTTTTACCATCAAAGCTAACCCTAGTCCTTTTTCCACTTGCAATATGACATATCAGTATAATGACATTATTATTCCTTCACCATAAACTACTCACAACACCACCTTAACACCAACCAAAACTAACAACACTCCCATTCACAATAGTGATAAAGCTTCAGCTAGTTCATCTATCCCTTCTTCCTAGATTCCTATAGAGGATCCCTTAGAATCTAAATTTCAATTCTCTCCCTTTGGAAATATCACCTTTTAGCCTTGAATGATTTCCCTACTCCTAAAGAGTATGGGAGCTTCATATATGACCCTTCCTAAGATCCCAACATCAGAACCATCATCCCTTTTAGGCTCCCCAACCATCAAACAAATTTCATTTATGGGGGGCTTGATCAGCTACTTCTTTCCCCTAGCACTACCTCATCCATCTGACCATTCACCTCATACTTCTCTTATCTCAATAAACAAGCCTTTGCCAAAGCCTACCTTTATATATGTGCTTGGAAGGGATTTGGTCTTGGCCTTTATGAATAAGGACTTCATGAACTAACTATAATTAAAACTCAAAAAACCCATGAGTTATTTGGCCTTGGGTTTATACCACTAAAAGAACCCACCTCAAAAAAACCCATCGCCACCATCAATGACAAAGATTTCCCATCTTCACCAACCCCATCTCCCTCAAATTTTGAAGAATCTGATATCATCCCATCTAACTTTTTTTTATCAACACCATTATTTTTGGCCCCCTAACCTATCAAAAAGATGGTCAAACTAAAACCCTTCCTCTCATCCATCATTAAATGATCAAGCATGATTCCCCTATCATCAACATGATCCAACATCAAGATGATGATTCTATTCTCACCTACCTTGGTGAGGGGAATTATTCTATTCATAAATCCCTTCCTCTTGAGAACCAAACCATGATGAATGAATCCACCATTGATTTCAACTTGGGTACTAAAAATAACCCTTGTATCATCAAAATTGACCAATCCTTAAATTTTATGGAGCAACAAGATTACCCTTCTTTCCTTCATGACCATAGTATATCCTTCTCTTGGTCTTATGAGGATATTCCTAGAATTGAACCTTTTATTTCCCTCCACAACATTATCACCCATCTTGAGGTTAAGCCAGTGTGGTAAAAGCTTCATAGGGTACATCCATGCATCACCCTTCTGGTCAAATAACAATTTTGGTGTCTCTTATCTATCAACTTCATTCAACCCATCAACTATCCACAATGGGGTTTTAACATCATTATCATTACCAAACCCATAGGGGGACTTTACCTTTTCATTGAATTTCATGATTTTAACCTCACTTTCCCAAAGGATGACTTCCTTTTCCCAACATTGACCAACTTTGTGATCTTATAGATAGCCATGAGATGTTATCCCTCATAGATGGTTTCTTAGGATATAATCAGATCTTGATTTCCCCTAAAGATCAACATAAAACTTCCTTTATCACCCCAGGGGGGACCTTTTATTATAGGATCATGCCTTTTGGTCTGAATAATGTTGGAACAACCTATCAACATGCCATGACCTATATCTTTCATGACCTCATCCATAAAATTGTAGAATACTATGTCGATGATCTCCTTGGAAAATCCAAACACCATAAGGATCACCTAGCCATTCTCACAATCATCTTCAATTGACTAATCCATTATCATGTGAGCCTTAAACTTAAGAAATGTATTTTTGGGTTCTTATTGAAAAAGCTTCTTAGATTTATTGTATCTTTTTGAGGAATTGAAATAGACCCCACCAAAGTTAGATCAATCTTAGATATGCCTCCTAATATTCTTAAGAAACTCCACAACCTATAGGGGAAGATCTAATCCATTCATCACTTCATCTCCCAATTATCAGATAGATGTCAACCCTTTCACTATCTCCTCAAGAAAGACACCTCTTTTAAGTGGACCATAGACTATTAAAAATCATTTGATTTAATAAAAAAATACCTTCTCTCTCCACCTATCTTAATCCCTCTAAGGGAATACTAACACTTTTACCTTTATATATCTACCACAAACCATTATTTAGGGGTAATGCCCACTCATCATGATGAATAGAATAAAGAACAAGCCATCTTTTACATTAGCCACACACTTATGGAGTATGAGACTCATTATACCCATAACAATAAACTTTTCCTCAGCTTAGTATTTTTGGCTTCCAAACTTTGTCATTACCTTCTTAATCACAAAACCTATGTCATAACTAACACTGACCCACTCAAGTACATGCACTCTAAACCATACCAAAACCAATGGATGGCTGAGTGGCTCATGCTCCTAGCTAAATTTGATCTTGAGTTCCTTTAGTAAAAATATATCAAAGGGAAATTCATCACTGACCAATTAGCCAAAGCTCCTCTATCATAAAATCAATTTTTTCCTTTATTTTCTCAATGAGGCCATCGCAATTATTTCACAAAATGAACCCACATACCAAATGACCATGTTTTTTGATGGATCTAAATACCAACATGATGGGGGTGTTGGATTTATTCTCATCACCCTTAATGGTGAACATCTTCCCCTTTCCTTTCAACTTGAATTCAAATGCACCAACAATGTGGTTGAATATGAAGCCTTGGTCATAGGTCTCCAAACCACTCTAGATTTGCGAGTCAAAACAATAAATTTCTTTTGTTATTCTTAGCTTATCATCAATCATGTCAATAGATCTTATCAAATTAAAAATGATGTATGATTAAAATAAAAATAACTCATAGATGTACTCTTAGCGTCATTCAATCATTACCTTATCTAGTTAGTTTTATGTGCTATCAATAAGTTTATATATATAATGGCTTCCCTTACCTCCTAAATCCCATCTTAACTTGTCAAATCCAAACTATTTATCACCATCCATCAATTCATCACACCCTCATATATCATTTCTGACCTTCCTACCATATGTAATGTGGAATCATCCCCTTCTGACATATGGTATGACCCAACTTTTGACTACCTTAACCTTGGTATCATTCCTCCCAACATTTCAAATAATGTTTGAAGAGATTTTATTTAGAGTACCTCTTGTTATACCATACTAGGTGTAATCCTTTACAAACATGGTTTTGATGGCCTCCTTCTTTATTGTGTACATAATCATGAAGCTTCCCATGCTATCAAGGAAATACATGATAAAATCTATGGGAGGTATTTTAGTGGCCTACCTATTGCTAAACTTATCCTTCACCTTGGTTATTATTGGCCCACCCTCAATCAATATTGTTGTGATTATTTAAATAAGTGTGTCAAATGTCAAGAACACGCTAATTTACATCACACACCTACATATGGCCTTCGAGTATCCAAGGACTATTGGCCCTTCTCATAATGGGGACTTTATCTTATTGGGGAAATCCATCCTCATTCTTCACAACATCACCAATCTATCATTACCACTACTGAATATTTCACCAAGTGGGTGGAAACCATCCTTATTATCTCCACCAAAGCCAAATAGATTATCAACTTTATCACCCACCATATCATCTACCACTTTGGTGTTCCCCATAAAATCATTATTTATAATGGAAAATATTTTAAAAACAAAAAAGCCTAATCTCTTTCTGATTCTTTTGGCATCAAGTTAAGATTTTCCTTGCCCTATCATCCACAAGTAAATGGATAAGTGAAAGCCTCCAACAAAATCCTCAACAAGATGTTAACCAAAATTATAAGTGCTTCAAGTCAAAATTAGCACTTGCACATCCATTTTGATTTATGGGCCTATTGCACTAGCATCTAAACCTCTACAGGTGCTACACCTTTCTCTCTAATCTTCAGATTTGAGGTAGTCTTGCCTCTCAAAGTCTAGATTCCTTCTCTTTGCATATCTTTTCATGACATCATTTTTTAGAGTGATTATCATCAAGAATGTCTTGTGCATTTAGAAATCCTTGATGAACATCACCTCATAGAACTTAATAATTTTTGTGTCTATCAAGAATGAATCAAGTGCATTTACAATAAACATTTGAGAGAGTGAGAATTCAATATCAGAGACCTCATCCTTAAGGAAAACCAACATGTAACTAATATGGATAAAATTAAAAAAGGTAAGTTTGTTTTCAATTGGCTTGGACCCTATATCATAACCCATAAGTATGGATCAGGAGCTTATTAGTTATCTTCTCTTGAAGGCAAACCCAAACCTAAGCCTCTCAACACTTCACATCTACATCTTTTCTATTGTTAAAACAAGGATCGAAATCACCTTGTGTTTAACTTAAGCTCATCCCTTTATTTATTATATTTTCACTTCCCTTCATCTATCAATCCCTATTTCTTTTAGGTATAATGCACTATAGCATAAGGCCATGTGATTATCTGTCATAGTTATAGCTTAATCATAAGCATGGATACCATGGCTCTACCCATGGCATGGTTTTCATGGATACTTTTCATCTCTAATCAAATGGAATCCCATGATCAGTTGTCTCTCAAACCACTTTCCCTCATCTATCATTAACCTTTTTTGTTGGAAGTCTTGCCTCCATAAAGGTAGACCTCTGAAGCCTAAATAGACTTGTCCATGTCTAAACCAGACATTCAAAATCAAATTGGGATACCAAAATATTACTTGGGTCCATATCTCTAGCATTGCAGACTGTTCCCTTGAAGGACATCTACCCATGAACTCAATTTCTTAAAAGATAGATTACTCCCTTGAAGGATAGCTACAACATAAAAATAAATCCAAATTTAGACCACTCCCTTGAAGGACTGCTAACTTAAGTTTGAAGTTTCCCATATCGATCAGCTTTACCTACTTTATCAAAAACAACAAAACATAAAAAAAGGGGGGCCCTATATCAAAATCAAAGCAAGCTATCCCAAAGGGGCCATAATCAGCTCTTTCTTATATACTTAGTAGACTTCCCACATTGACCAGTCTATAAATTATATTAAGGCATGGACTTGTCTATTAAATTTTTTTGGTCACCTATAGAAGGGGAAAGATAACCCACATCAGGTTACCATATTACCCATTTCCATTCAAGTTATCTATCACCTACTTTTCCCTTCTTAAACTCTATAAAATAAAGGGACTATGAGCTTACTTGACACAAAGTGATCTTGATACCTTCTTTTTTGATCATAACATGCTCATGTGAAGCATTCGAAAGGCTTATTTTCATTAAGCTAATCTGAATTCAATTTTGTTATATCCTTACCAATGGACACGTCATGCCTTTATTACCTTCTCATTATCAGTTCATGAAGACATCTATCTCATGATTCTTTTATCTTTTTCCAACATTTCATTTGTTACCTAAACCAACTTTATGTATCTTCATTATATCCCAATATCACATATCATATCCAAACATTCAACATATCATTTTCATCACAACACTATTCTATATGCCTCACAACATTATGATCCATATCCCATCTATGCACCACAAATAAGCATAAAACATACATCCATCATATATACACAAAATACAAATCAAAACCATCCCATCCATCATCATAAATGAACACATCATCCCCATATATGCATCAAAACACATCATACACATTCATCAATATCACATTTAAACCTCTAATAATAGACCACATTTCATCTCATCCTTGCATAAAACTTCACATCATATTTATTAAAATATAAGACCCAACATATTGTCTATTTCACATATCCTCATATATACACATCTTGTATCATAAAGCATGGGGTAAAAACACATAGTACACATTCATCAATATCAAAACTAATGAGATAATAGTAAAACACTTATTCATAATCGTATCCCCATAGCTACCTCATGTTGACAAACCACATAAGTAATGTCATCTTACCATTTACCATATACATTATAAGCAAACAACATCATAACCATGTCATATCTATGAACTATGTCATCATTATCTTTACCATCAACATCTATACCTCAAATAATTCATCACAAACATAAAGTAACCATGATCATATATACACCACACTCAAAATCATATATATGTCATATCCATCCATTAAACAAAGCATATGCATCTATGAACAACATCACAAATAACATAATCAAATCAATCATCTACATATTTAAAAACACACATCCTTAAAATAATGTCAACATTTATAAACATCATCATCATCATGAAATCATGATCATAAGTTCATCCATGAAATCCATCATTATAATACATCATAGCCATCACATGAGAAAAGTATTAACAAAAAAAACCAATCTACATATTAAGAGTCATCACATCATCATAATCGTAAAACATTAGTAAAAATCTATAAACATTAGAACATAATCAAATCATGCCATCAATATAATCAAATGTCAACATGTCATCAACTAATATACATGATCATCATATATATCCATAAGTAAATACATGACATAATGTATCTATCTCTATCTTTCTCATATACATCTCATGTCTTCAGCACACAAGTTAGAATCAAAACAATATATATCCATGTCAATAAAACTCACACCCCTTAGACACCACTCCCACTGGCTTCATCTACACCTATATCCATATATGTACCTACACTACCATCTAGTGGTGGCCTCCTTAATATCCCTACCTTCTTGAATATGGAGGCCCACTATCTTGAAGTAGCTATTGATGGACCACCTACTATGCTAACCCTATACTCCCCATATCTCATCTCTAGTGGTAACTATGTCAGCACTATCACCTCATAATATATTATCTCCTCTATGGTAGTTAAGTACCATATCCTTAGAACTATGTTGGGTGGTCCTCCTACTACTACTGTAGCCACTCCTACCCTATGTCTTAATTAATCTCTTTCCTAAGTCACTAACCGAAGATAGATCATTGCCTGATCATGCATGCTAGTCAAAGTAGCAACCTAAACTTGTAAAGAAGAAACTTATCCCTATAATCCCATGATCTAGGCATGTGCTTGTACTAGTACTACTTATGCCTATCCATCTAGTCCACCACCTTGTACTGACACCCCATTAGGATCTACATCCATAGGTTTCTAACCACTATTACTCCATTGAAGTTAGTTTCTACATATCTATCTTGGTACCAGGCCACATATCTATTTGTAACACCGACATCATCTATGGGAGCTCTCATTGGTAACTCCTCTTGGTCCAAAATTATGTCTTATGGCTATAGCTCTGGGAGTAAGAACTCCACATCCTCTCTCTTATATCTGGGATAATCTAGTGGGATCCCCTACACTAGTCCAAACTATCTATGCACTTGATAGAATGAGATAAGCTCCATCTTGTCATCCCACCTCTTATAGATCTAGTGCTAGCTCTATAGTGATAAGGTGTGGTATTTTTACCCTACCCAACTTGACCAACTCACATAGGGCCTCCACATTACATCATCTACTATCAAACCATCTAAATCATCTATGAACCACTCTATATCTCTATCACCACTATCCCCTATCAGTGCATAATCTCCTCTCCATCTCATGAAGCCAAACCTATAGTTGGTTAACACATACCCATCCTAAGGAAGCTCCAATGGTCTCAACACTTGTATATGCTTGTATTCCTAGCAATGGATCATGAACCTAACATTGATCCCATATCATTAGTATGCTCAAAAGGCTTAAAGCTCCCTATAGATCTAAACCAATAACATAGGGGCCCAATCAAACAAGGTCTTACCCAGTAACATTTCCACTAGTACTCCTAACAATAGACATGGGAATTAGCCACTACTCAAATTTGGAAATGTGAAGCAAGACACCCCCATCAACATCATAATTATAAGCATCTATTCCCTAGGGCCCTCTAGTATAAGGGCCCATAAAAAACTCCATCAGCATGATATCTAGTCTAAACCTAATCTATTCTATATATTAAGTCCATAAAATAATATCTTATCACTCTCTATATGATAGACTGGCTCCCCCTGAAAGGGTAGCCATGTGATACATTAAATATCCTCTAGGAGGATTCTCATCTCCCCCATTGACATCAAGAAAGTGTTCATGCCTAGGTCCCATCTCTTGATGAGAGACATGATCATGATTCATCACATGGTAGGTGTTGGTAGTGTCTCATGGCCCCTAGGCCCACCTCCTCCATATGCCTCTACTCAACATCTATCATCTAATCTTAAACCTTAGCAAAGATCCTAGGGACTCGATCCCTCATCTAGATCTAGTCATGGGCCTATCATAAAATAACATTAAAATGCCTATTTATTTGTCAAAGTAAATTTCACTATCAATCTACACTCATCTTTTTTAATCTATTTCAAATCTAACCAACTACATCTACCCTCTTACCTCTATCGATCAATAAAACCTCTACTTTTATACCTAACACACCAATAAACTCTTTTAAAACACCTAAAATCTTCTATTCACTCTACCCATCAACCCCTCATCCTATCTAACTTACATTTGACCTTTTACACACCACCCTTATTAATACCTATTCAAATATTTAACAACTTCACACATATCTTATCTACACACTTTCACAACTTCTTACCTATCTTTTTACAAACTTTATAACACTTTTTTACACCACTTATACCTTATTCCCACTTTACACACCTTATAAATTTACCACTTTAAAATACTTTCAACTTACCAAACATTTTACAACCATTTGACATCATCGAACTTTAACAAACTTTCCAAACTTTAGCAACACCTACCATTTACCATTTTATAAACTTGAAAACTTTACAAACATTTCAAATCCCTGTCTGGGTTCGGCTCCCTAATTTACCAATGCATTTATGGCATGAAGCAGTGTTTAAAACCATTGGAAATGTTATAGGGGAGTTTCTATTCGAGGATGCTAAAACCAAGAGGTATTTCCAATCGACCTGTGCTCGCCTTTTGGTTGAGGTGGATGTTTCTAAGGGCCTTCCTGAGGCGATTTGTCTAGACTCCCCTAGGGGTTCTTGGACGCAAATGTTAGATTTTGAAGGGTTACCTTTTCGATGTAGAAAGTGTCATCTGATGGGGCATGTTACTACCCAGTGTACTGCAGGGAAATCCAAATCCAGAAGAGCACCTTCTTAATGGTCTGAAGCTAATCATGATCATTATATTGCAAAACAACCTGAGGAAGCTTTGACTAATTCAGAGAATGAGAATGAAAAGAATATCTAATCTATATCGACGGATCAGGTGACTCCATTGGAGACAGATCCTATTGAAGGTTTGGTGGAGATTGGATTTTGTGATCTCTCTGAACTGGTTACTGAGGAGGTGGTGGTTCCTCCACTTATTTCGAAGGATTTTCCTAGGAGCCAGTTGTTGGCTGGTTCTCGTAAGGGTTTTACTGAGGCTTCTTCACCTAATGGACTTCATGGATCTTGGCCTTCTGAGGAAGGGGTTGCTGAGGCAGCTAAGGTAGAGGATGGTTGGACAGCTGTTAAGAGGAAAAAATCTAAGTCTCTGGTCCCCCCTCTAGACATGAAACTTCTATCTTGTAAAAAAAATGTTTCTATTTGTCCAGCTCTTGTTAGTTGTTTTCAAATTCCTGGTTAATTTGGTCTATCTTTTGCATGTTACAGGCTATTTCGTATCCTGGGTGTGCTTAAGGTTTTTATCTCATCTAATGTATAGGGTTTTGGGGCCCCTTTAAAACCTATTTTTACCTTAATCTAAAACATTTCACATAACTTTATGAACTTTAAACAAAATGTCCCCAAACTCCCCTTCTAACACCACTTTCCTTTGACTATCGATGGTCCCTAAGGAGCATTTCCCCCTAAGTTTGACCATCGACAATTGGGTCAAACCATCGATGGTCACTATGTGTGACCATTGATGGCATGATCTTCAAACCCTAAACCTCCCAAACTTCTTGAACATATCTTGATTTCAACATTTCCTTTCATAAACTTATCCTAAAACCCTATTACAACTTCACAAACCCTACACCTATCACTTTCCCATCTTAATTTGCCTAAATTCCACACAAACCTAACCTAGGGCATTATTTTCCAAGATTGGTTCAAAACCCCACCCCAATCCCTATCATTCACATACATTCATCTACCACTTCCACATCAAATAACTTACACTATCCTATCAAATTTAAGACATAACGTACCTCATTCCATGATTATTGACATGGTTGAAGCCCTCATCCACCATCCATATAGTCCACCCTCAAACATGCTATCAACCAATCAAATACTACCAACTCGGCAAGCTCATCGCACAAGTGACAAATCTCACAAAATACCTAGATAACAAAATGCCAAACATAAAATAGTAAAAATGAAATTACATTTTACTTTTATCTTCTTAGATTTTTAGGGTTTTCTTGAATATCAATGATTAGGGTGACTATCTATGGTTGACCCTCAAGAAAACCCTGGCCATTGATATTCAGGGTCCCCCACTTTTTTCAAAGCTTTTTAATGCACCCCACCTAGGTGCTAACATTGGGAGATCGCCTAATCTCCATGAAACTAGAATTAGACCCATTAGATATTACCTTCTCTAACCAACCCATCTAACCATGTTTACCTTGACATTGGCCATTTTTTACCCAAACATTTTCATGTTTTGTGACAATCTTGCCTTGATCATTTTGACCACACCAACCAACTTTTCCATGTTGCACTTTTAAACTTCACACTACCTCATATGTGACTAGACCATTTTTGTTGTTTCATGGGAACACTTCCTACCTTGAATACTTACCAATAATATTGATCCTATCTAGATGACTTGCTAAGAATGACTTGATCAACTATGATCTGTTACCCTATCATACATCTCCTTAGAACCCAACCTTATTTTTATTAACATTATCAATTTTAGTCTCTGCATGATCTTGATTATCATACTTAGTCACATTTTGTGTGCATGTTTGTGTTTCAAATTCCCAATTATTTTATGTCACCCACCTTATGACTATCTCTTTATCATTTATCAAACCCCTGACCCAATTTTGGTTTTGCCTCATCGATTCCTAATTTAAGGGGGAATACCTCTTCTCATACTTGGGGAAACCAAACCATGACCAAAAAATTATTAATTTTTATTTTTTAATTTATTAATTCAAGGCTACATAACAAAAAGGGGGGAAATGTAGACACTCAAAAATTTCATAGTGTTAGATGTCAAAACACCTAGAACCCCTACTTGACTCTGAGGCTGGTTAACCAACTAGTTAACTTATCCCACTTATTAATTTACTACCCTTACTTTTTAAATCACTCCTTTTTAACATATTTTATTCTATACCTTGACTATTGATAGTTAGCCTAACCATTAACAATTAACTTGACCATTGATGGTCAGGTCTTCCAAGCCTACTTTAAAGCTTTAATGCATTATTAGTTATATGAGATAAGCATGGTACATTTAGAAACTTTCATTTTGTGATGTAAACTAGTTTAAATCATTGTAATTAGCAACTTTATCCTCTATCTAATTAGTAACTTCCTCCTGCACATTTAGTAACTTCATCCTATAAAAGGAAAGAAGTAAGATAAGAAAGAGATCTCGAACTCCAGAAATCCATGTCTAAGATATCTTACATCTAGGTATCTAGTGTCCTTTCATCAAACAAGTAGCATCAATAGAGACCCAAACCTCTATCAGTATCACTTTTGAAGGCCAAAGTAATATCACTCTAGCCAAATTGCTTCAACCTTCCACCACCAAGTTATAGGTCTCTCTTTCTTATTTTATTTGATTTATATTCCATTTCTAACCTCCCTACCCTATCAGACCCATTAGTATCTTATTTTCCATTCCCCCAATCCATAATAGACCTTTGTTTCCCCAATTACCCAATCTTCAATCCTTTCTTTCATCATTCCTAAAATCACACAAGTAACTGTCAATAATCACCTCAACCATCGATGGTCACCCAACCATAGATGGTTAGCCCAATATCTGATGGTCCACCCAACCATCGATGGTCACTAAGGTAGAAAATAATAGTAAGTTATTTTCATCCCCTTAACCCCAACCAAACCTTGTTTTCTATATTCCTACCTATTCACAGAGACTTTTTTGATCTTTTAAACCTATCTTAGCATGAGTATTGACCCACTTTTGATATATTTATTCAATGTGTTTAATAAGAAATTTAATTTCATCTCATCTTACATGAATTTGTTTCTAGTTATTGAATGCAAATTTCCTTTCTTTTCATTTATATCAACTTAATTGTTATAAATAGTGGATTGATAGCCTCCTAGAAAGCATACGCTTCTTGGATCTAGCTCATGCTAGGTAGTCCACTCAACCATCCATTTAACAACCCCATTTTCTAGTGTCTTTCTTATCTGTAGGTTATTCTTTTTGAGCCAAAGATGAGTTCTCACCATCATCTAGATTACGTGTACACTTTTATTAGGTATTCTTCTACATACCCTATTAAAAATTTCATTACTTGATTCTAAATTAAGAAATGAATAAAAATTAATTGAAACACTGACATATCCTTACATTTTCCCAATTTAGTTAACTTACTCTTGTCACCAATCATATACTTTGAGTAGCCATTGTCTATCACCCATAAATTCTATTCCTTGGCATGGAGTAAAGTTTGACAAATCATGGATTGATTTTTTACTTTCCACACTTCATTAGGTTTCTTATATATCCTTTTCTTCTCTTTATTATAAATTTTTCAACCTTTGTTCACACTAGGAGATATACCTTTCTTTACATTATGTACTTTTGATCTTATAAAACTAGTTCTATGATGTTTAGCTATGTGACCAAAATTATTGCAATTATAGCACATTAAATTTGTATCTAACAAAGCATCAAATGAGTTTATAATTAAAAAAAAAAATCTCCTTGTAGGTACAACTCTATAATAAATATACCTATGACCAAACTGATTACAACTATAACAATAACCATATAAAGATGAGGAATACCTAGTTATAACATTTCTTGGTGTAGCATGAGGAACTCTTCTAATTTGTGGCTTATTCAAGTCTCTCACCTTGGTGTATCCATCATCATCAGATACCTTTGTATTCTTCTCTTCAATCTTATTTTTAGGTCCATCTTTCTTCACATCAGTTATGTTTGAGTCTATCTTTGTGTCCTTGTAAGCTTTCTCTTTCTTTACTCCTGATTCTTCTTTTGCTTTGAATTTTTCATAGAGGTTAGTAGATGTACTAGTAGTGGAAATATTTCCATTTTCATATCCAAGACTTTATCTCTCTTTTGAGATATTTTGAGAATTGAACAGTTCATCAAGAATGTTTGATTCTCCTATCAACTTCAGACTTTCATCTAGTTAACATTTTTCTTTCTCAAGCTCCTTTCTCAAGGCCACTAATTATGCTTCAAGCTTCATACATTCATAAAATTTAGATATTAGTTCAAGTTTGAATACATCTTCTATTTTTTTAGCTTATTCAACTTGTGTCTTTAGTCTCACTACCATCTGATCAGATTTTTCAAGACTTTTGGACATTTTCTCAGTTTCCTTTTATCTAAACTTCTTCTATTTTGAGCTCTCTTTTCTCATCTTGTCAATTTCCTCTAAAGCATAGATGATCTCACATTTAAGGTCCACTTATCCTTCCTCTTATTCATTAAAGTATTCAACTTATTCTTGATCCATAGAAGTTGATTCTATTGTCATGAATAGTAATTCCTTTTCTTCAACCATAAAAGCATAGTCATGTTCATCATTAGAACTTTCACTATCTTCTATTGAATCATTGTATTCTCTTGTGTATAGACCTTTCTTTTTATTTAATAAGTTATTCTTCTTAGGATAGTAGGGTTTTACCTTATTTATACTTTCTACTTGCTCAGATGTATCATTTTTATTATGAGGGCATTTAGCATCAAAATGTCCTACCTTACCATAGTTAAAGCATTTAAAGGGTAACTTGCCTCTATAGTTTCTAGATCTTCTTTCTAGTCTTATAATAAAGTTAGCTTCTTATTTATCAGTCTCTTTAGATCCATATGTAGGTGCTTCTTCCTTTACTTACTTAGCTGCTTTGAATTTAGCTTCTCTCTTAAAGGTGTTTGCCTCTCCCATTCTCATCTCATAGGTTGTGAAGGTTTCATGTAACTCAACAAAAGTGAGTTTATCTAGATCTCTAGATTCCTCCATTATAGAGATTTTAGAATAATATCTTTATTTAAAATATATTAAGACCTTTTTGATAATGATTGATTCTTTCATTTCTTCTCCAAGACCTATTATTACATTGACTATTTCATCTACCCTAAGGAGGTAGTCTACAATCTTCTCCTCTTCATTCATCTTAAGGCTCTCAAACTTGCATTTTTAAATTTATATCTTGGCCTACTTTACTTTTTCATCTCCTTCATAGATGCTCTTAAGTTTCTTCCATATATCTTGAGCATTTTTACAATACATCACTTTGACAAACTTGATGTTTGATAATCCATAAAGAATAACATTTTTTGCCTTGGCATTGCTCTCATATGCCTTCTTGGTAGCCTAATTAGTAAAAGTTGTAGCAAGGGTTGTATATCCATTTACCATAGACACACATACATCAAACCATAATGAGGATAGATATGATCCTATTTTTATGATCCAAAATGCATAGTTAGATCCATCAAAGAGATTTACCTTGTTTGATGATCCTTTTCAACTAGCCATAGGTGTTCTCCTTCCAAGATCTACCTGAGTTGATTAAGTTTCTATTAGGAACCTATGGATCTTATAAAAATTGTTGGAAAAAAAATAGATACTAAGAGGGGGTGAATTATTATATTAAATAAAACTAGTCCTTTTCTAAAACCTTTTAATTTAGATTAAAACTTTATGTACAAATCACACACACAAAGGCACATAACATAAGATATACCATGAAAAACCTAATATGGGAAACTCCAACATGAGAATAGCTGCTAAAAACTACCATTCTAATCTAGCCTCATAATAAAGAACCTCACTAGTTACAATGTTTAAGTATATGAATCCTAAGGAGACACCAATCCCCTTATTTAAGAGCTTTAACTTTAAATAAGTACCCACTCCCTAATCTAAGCACCCACTCAGCTTATTTGATGGCACCAACCTATCAGATTATTCTATGAAGTTACAACTCTAATTTACAAATAAAATTCATACATGAATCCAAATCTCTAATATTTGATATAGGTCTAATCTATAACTAATCATACTCTACACATTCTCTTTGTGCCTTTATTATTATCTACCCTTTTTCTATCCCTCTAGTTCTGTGTCTAGATATATCTCTATTTGACACACCTCATAATTTTAAATCCATTGCTCTATATCTTTATATTTTATTTTTTGACATACTTCAATGGCCTCATGTCATTTTTCCTTTGTCCTGTATATCATATATATATAATAATTGATCTAGGGCTCCACATCTTCTATGTGTTCACACTCAAACTATAACACATCATGTTAATTTTGGGCTTTAGTTCATTATGACTAAATTTTAAGTTTCCCATGTCTTGATTCCATGCATCACCATCATAATTTTAGATCTTATTACTATTTATAGCATTTTTTAGACTCAATTTTTGATGTACATGATCATTAATATAGATTTGATCAGTTGGATCGATCAATCTCATTGACTATGTCAAGATATAAAGCTTACACAATAGTTCCTACATGTTCCCACAACTAACCATTTGTCTGGACATAACTTTAAATATCGATCATTGATCTTGTGATTGGTAACATGATCCAATGGTCTCTATTTAACTAGGTCAAGTTTAAAATGCATCCATTTGATCACATTATGATAGGCTCACACTATTCATCTAATATTTGTATGCTTCTAAACTTTATCTTTGTCACCTATAAAATGTGTCCATCACTCTTTCTAATCTAATATTCCATGTGCCATTAGATCTCCAAAAGTGTGGATTCTTTACCTCTATCTAGTCATTAAAATTTGAGCTCTTTATCCCATCTAGTTTCTTCCTATATATTTGGATCAATTTCACTTTATTGATCTTCTCAAACATGTTTGATCTTTAACTCACCACTATGTTGATAAACATCAATCACTTTGTTCCATATGAATCCATCACTCCATTGGATCTTCTTTATACGATCATCCATTCACTTTGAGATCTTTTGACAAGATTGATATTTATCTCTAACAAGCTTATACTCATTGGTCCTTTGTCTACCAAGCTCATGCACTTGTGATATTTGGCACTAGCACGTGCCTTTTGCACCTTTGTTGTCAATTCCCACTATTGAGACACTTTGTAATTTCACATTATGCATTAATTTTTTGACTTTAAATTGCTCCATTGATTTACTATGTAGGCTCCATGATTATGACACTTGTAAATTATGTGTTAACTTGGAGGTCCTTTTGACAATTTGAATTTTTTGTGCTTCATTTGGTTGTCTTTGTATGATTAAGCACTAGTTGTTGATCATGATCGTGTCTTCAAATCTTTGACCATTCAAAACTTTCCACATGTCCATCAATCCTTATAAAAGTGCCCTTCAAGGATTAGAGGTTATCTTTGGTTCATGTAAAATGAACCTTTGAAACTTTCAAAGTGTCCTACAATCCTTCAAAAGTGCCCTTCAAAAATTCTCAACAACTTGCCTTTCAGAACATTTTTTGCAGGGTTTTTATTCAAAGATAATTTCCTTGAAACTTTTATTGCAAGATTTTTTCCTAAAGACAATTTCCTTAGAACATTTGTTGTGGGATTTTTATCTGAAAATACTTGATAAAATTCCCTAGAATAATTCTCCTAAAACACTTTTCCCAAAACAAATTCCAAATTAAAAAATAGACTAAGTATGGAAACTTAGTAAACTTCTAGATGATAGACAACTTTATGCATTTGTAATATTTGTTATACTCATCTACATGAATTAAAACTTAAACCACAAAAAATAGGCATGAACTTGATTATCATAGTGTGGTAATTTCCTTTAGAGACTACCATATGTGAAAATATTGTTATTATCAACCTATGTAATTAGCCATATTTGTCAAGATAACTATATAAGCAAAGGGATTCATATGTTGTTCTTGTATTTCCATAAACATTAAAAGTACACACTCAAATCCATGATGTCTTTATAATGTGTCCATTAAACTCAAAATCTTTGTCATTAATGCTTTAATAGATCATGCTTTCTTTGACATCAATGACAATCCTTGGCACACCAATGACTATGTCTAACAAGTTTATACTAATTTGATACCAAGTGAAATTATATGGATTTCACATGCATAATAAGGATCTTACGGTTCATCTATATTACCTACTATTTTAATTTTATGCATGTCTAAAGCTAGGCTAAAAATTAAAAAAATCTTGTGTTGGGAAGGGCATTCTTGATCCCAGAATGGGTGGTGGGTTTATATATTGGGCATGATGGGAAATTAATAGCATGGTCTTAGATGTTATCCACCCCTTATGAAGTGTTTTTAGTGCCATGTTTCATACAAAAATAATTGTAAATGGAGTTATCCAACTACAACTTTAACTTTGACAACATTTTTTGTTAGTGTTTCCATACTCTTGAATAGTAGTTATCTACCCCTAAGTTATTTTAACAATTTTTAAGGTATTCATACAAAGTTTAAGGATCATTTTAGGCTTCTAAATCATGGGTTGAGTTTCAAACATGAATTTTATGGGTTTGTGGAAGATCTCATGAGTCATTACACCTATTTTTAGGTCTGTAATTGATCTTTAAAATTTTATTTAAATGACATAAAAGGATGATTCCTTATGAGATAGAGAGAGTGTGTTCTCATGAGTCCTTAATAGAAAGAATGTGTTTTCATGATTGATATGCATCATAAAGAGGCTATTATAATATAAATAATGACTTGAAAGGATTAAAAGAAGATGAATGAGGGTCATCAATGCACTTGTAATTGCCATTTTAAGGAAAATGTACTTATTTCATGACTATTATCAACATGCAAGTAGAATCAACAATTATATCCCTCTCTTTCACCCTAGACTGAACAAGTGTATTTCTCTCTTTCACATAACTCTCTTTGTCATATTTGTTCCAAAATATACATTAGGATATAATTTCATTGGATAAAATAATAAAGAGGTGGTTAATTCATAATAATCCTGTATGAGGAATCAGAAGTATGTTTAAAGGTCATTTAGATGCTTAGGGAGGTTTCCCTCAAAAATAGTAAATTTAAATTTTCAAATGTTTATTAATAAATTAAGGGATATTTGATATTATACAAATATTATAATAAGTTATCAAGGGCGTGTTAGTATTCTAGGAATAAAATTAGATGTATTAGAGGGATTCTAGAAGTCATAGTCATCTTTATGGGATAAAATAAAGTAAAATTTAATAGAATACTGTTTTAAAAGGCCATTTACTAACTTAAGTTGGAGAATTTAAGGAATAATATCAACTAAATATACACACTTCAATATTTTAAAATGATTTAAAAACATGATCATCATATATTCTAGCAGTTTGGAGGCATATAAGACCCTTCACAAGAGAGACTAATGATAATTTACAGTCTATTAAATAAGGTTTTGTAAGTGTTTTTTGGAAAATTTACTGTCAATAAAGGATAATATTTATTTGAAACCTATTTATTCATATATATTATTCATAAATTAATTTTATTCTTTCAAGTGGATAATGTGTTTGATCTTAATTGAAGTTTGTCTCCTTGGAACTCATAATACCCCTATTTTCTATGTGAGGACAATCTTCTCAATTGCTTATATCACATGAAAATTCATGCATGAATTCAAAATGAATGTTGTAATAATTTAAGGAGTATTATAAGATTATTATGAAAAAAATTATCCATTAGATAAGTCTTATATTGTATGAATAATCAATATGAAGCTCTCAACTTCTAAAACATAGAAAACCCCTAAAACAGGGTTTAGTGACATTAAAAGACTCATATATTTATTTTTAACAAGTGGAATTCAACCAAAAAATTTATGAATGTTAAGGATAATGTTTAAAAAATATTTCAATATTTATTTTGATTAACGATACAATATCAAAGAAAAAAATGTATACTGTGATAGTGTTTCTTGTAGGTGTTGATTTATCAAGACAAGCAAGAATTGTTTTGGATGAGAATTATTTTAGATGAAGTCAATATTTTTTTTATACTTTAGACACTTTTTTAATAATTGAAAAAAATTTAGGAAGTTTTATTAGGTGTATAAATAACCTAATAAGTGATTTGACCTACTAAGAGTCAATTAGGCCTAGAAACCTAAAATGCAGAATTGGTCCAAAATTAATCTTTTTAAGAAACCAATGGATGGATATTGGTTTATATATATATATATATATATATATATATATATATATATATATTAAAATGACTTTAAAAATACTAAGTATTTCAAGATTTAAAAACATCATTATTAAGGCCTAATCATTCTAAAAAAGTATTATAGCAGTCTTGAGATAGGGTTTAGGTTTTGGATTATCTATGTCTTAGTGGATATTTGAACCCATACAAATGACTTATCTAATTCAAGTGATATTATAATAATCCTTTAATTATTATACAAGAGGGATTGATTTAAAAACATATATTTCAAAGTTGTAAAGAGTCTATATCAAGACTCAAATTAATTATTCCAAAGTTGCAGGTTTCCCTTAAGAGAGTTAAGAAGTAAATATCCATCAAGTGACATCACCTATATAAGGGCCTAAAAATAACATACATCATTTAAAAATGACCTTACATGATATTTTCAATCATAACAAAGCTTCATACTAACTAAAATATGACCTACTTAACTCCTTTTGACTAATATGTACAAACTTAGATATTTTAGTTGATGTTCTTGAATCCCTTACATAACTTTAATAAATGGGTATAAGTAATTTGAAACTAGATAAATTAATATTATGTATCAATGTTCAAACATTTCACTTCATGGTAATATAAGTATAAATAATGTTCCATTATCGAATGTTGATCAATGCTCAAACATTACACTTCATTATTGATAATAATAAAAACCATAAAGGCATATAAAATAAGAACAAAATATAATGTCAATTGAATGCCAGATAGACATAAAATGTCAATAATACCTACATTCCATACTCATACAAAAAAATACATCATCTAACAACATAGTATCTAATGTTAGGTGAATGTCATATATGCATAAAATGCCAAAAGTGTGTACATTGCCATATAGGATTACAAAAAATTACATCATATAATATATCATAATCATCAAATATCTTCCATATATTTTCCTTTCTTGAATAATACTCTCCTTGGAATGCCCTACTTGTAGATGGAGATCCTTTGAATGCCTTGGATTGTTCCAAGTTCTGACTACGGGTCCTACAATAATATATTTCTTGTAGTTGAACATGTTAAAATACAAATATTATTAGAAAATTAACATATTATACATGAAACCAAGTTAATAAATAAATTCTAAACTAGAATAAAAAATAATTCAAACATGCACTTATTGCAAGCTCATAGTCCTACTCAATCTACTTCTGATGCTTAACTAGGTCAGTGACAGGCTCATCTACATAAATAGGGATGTGAAATAGTAAAGAAACATATAAAGGTGACATAGTAATCATCTGAATTAGACTTTTAGACATCATCTTAAAACCCTTCATACATAATACACTCACATAAGTTATATTTTCCCTAGTAAATGTAGTAAAATTAATAAAATAAATATATTGTTACAATTCAAAATTACAAGTTAATATGTACCTTTGTGAGTGCCTATGTAGATGCCATTGTAGCAACAATGCTTATGTCTATCTCATCTCACAATGATTGAGGAGGCTCTACTCCAGTCATCAAATGAACAAACAACACTTCTTAGTTTTATAGAAACTATTGAAGATATATGGCATTTTTTTATCATTTATTAAAGCAAGAGTGTATTTAGTAGCAGTATACTTGAATTTTGAGATCCATGATAGATAAATTTAACTTAAGTATAATAATGAATTTACATATAAAAAATGCACATAGATTATAATATTGAATCAAAATTTTACCTTTGTATACATAAATGGTGTCATACTAACACAAATAGATGCAGTAGTGGATGGCACACTAGCTGGCTCCATAAATGTAAGCATAGGCTAAGTAGGACCAAATAATTCCATTATGGACCATGATGATGAAGGCACCTCCTATAACATAAAAATTACATATATATTATTTAATTAATGTGTAAATTAATTTTTTGATTTTAAATTTAAAAATATAACTTAAATTAACATGAAATTTTGATAAAAGATACCTATATGCAAGTAGTGGTCAATGTGTGTACACCAAAAGTGCATGTCAAAAACTCATCAGTAAAGAGTATATCATCCAAGCCCTCTAAAGCACCACCATCATCATCCAAAGGTATAGTGTATATAACAAAACAAAATATGTAGGGGTGGTATCAGGTATAAACACTACATGGAGTATTTTCAACATTAGTCTCTGAAAGCCCACTTGTATGTTGAATGAGTGTATTAGTATGTACACTAAGTGTATGTAGAGTGCTAATCTCCATGACCTACCTCACCATATATGGAATATTGAGATGAAGAGGTTTTTGGGTAGGTATCATTATGGGATTATTAGGTGCATTATGTGCACCTGATCAATCTTACGTAAAGCCTTTCCCTCATCCATAAAACTCATCATAGTCAAAATAGTTTTGAATCTCATTGAGGACAAACTCACAGTTCTATTTTACTCAAAAAATACAATGGGACCTTGTGGTTGTTACATGTTGGATAATCAAACACCATCTACCATTGGTTATATAAATTAGCTTTAATCAAGTTATGTTGGCACTGATGGATAGGGAAATGTTTAACATTAAGTGGAAATGGTGCATTGGTGGCTGAGTTGATGAATAAGGCACAAATTTTATCTTTTTATATATCTTTTTTCTTCACTTCATATGCTAACAATTTATCAATATAGTAAGACCTACATGTATCCATATATAATTCCCATATATTAATTTAACTCATTACCAAGTTAACTTGACCTAATATTGACTCTAAGGTATTAGATAGATAGGCGTGGTGGGTGTTGATGGAAGTGGACCCCCTCATTATCCTAATTATTTATTCAATTTCAATTTTATTTTCCACTATATGTGAAGTTAAATCCTCATGACTTCCTGGGGGATATTTTAGAACTATAGGAGGGATATGAGGGTTAGGTATAAGGTTAAGAGGAGGGTTATAAGGAAGGTTAGTAGGGTGGCCTCTTGCACTAGAGTGGGATGTTTAAAAAACATAATTTATCAATCAAACAATGCAAATAACAAAAAACTACAAAAATGTAAGGTTATTAGGTTTCATTTTTTATCGCTTGCCTCCTCTCCATCGTGACATCATTGATGTGATGATGTTTTTAACTTTTCAATGAATATAATGTGATAGAAAAATAAGCAGATAAAAACATGATTGCATGATGACACAATATAGAAAATTAAAAATGTGAATGAGACATTTAGGGGGATCTAGTGGGGTTTTAAAAACATTTTTAGCATTGAAAATGGGTACACATTTCTAGTGCTAGGAATATGTATGGATTCCTAACACTAAAACATGTTATAATACATATGCATTATGGCTCAATATCTTGATCCTAAAATTCAAATAACACATATGTATTATGGACATAATGCATACACATTATGGTAAATGTCCTTAAACTTATCCCCTAACTCCATGCACATACCTAAAATCTTATCCAACTTGTAGATCAATCCATAATGAATTAAATAATCTTCCTTCAAACTTCTCTAGTTGAATAAATAGCTTCCAAAAAAATTTATCATGATCATATCCCTCTCAAAAGAATAAAATCAAACTTCCACTAGAATTAATAGGGTTCTTAACTTTAAAGGAACTTACCAAAGATATTTTAAAATCACCTTTTTAGGATGAAAGGATGCATCTCTTGCCATCCTTCACCAAATGGTATTGGTTGGCTCTCCTCATAAAGATAACATCATTGATATACAAGTAATGATTGTAAAACACTACACCACACACATCAAGAGGTGCGACATCCATTATAAATTCTTCAATGAAATGTGCATTAATACCAAAAAATAACTTTAAATTTATTGATTACCTTGATGTCTACACCTTTCTTCACCCAACCCAAATAATATGGACTTGGATGATTGTAAGTCTCAAACCCCAATTTGTCTATTGGTTTGTGAACAAGTATAAAAAATAGCATCCACTTTTGTTTCTTCATTTAAATTTTAAAATAAAAAATATTAAATTTTTCACTCTCTTAATCATTACTACTACTACTCAAATATACCTCTCTATTGATGGATGTATAACACAAAGTGCCATCAACATCAGAGTTGAAACGCATATTCTCACCTTGAAGAGAATGCCTATCCTTTTTTTCTTCTAAGTCTTGAACGAATGAAATTTTAGATGAAGCTTCTAACATTGATCCTTACAATGGTTATCAACATCACATTTCCCCAAATTTCTCTTAGTATCCTTCTTATAAACATAAGTAAAATTATGCTTACCTATTTTTTGGAGCTGCCTTGTTGTTTTGAAATGATTTGAGAGGTAGATGTATCCTTCTTCTTGTCCATCTCTAAGTAATGAGCTAGATAATAAGCCTCATTTGCATATGTAACATTGTCCAAGAGGACTGGTCTTCTCAAATAGCCATTAATTCCACCCAAATAATTCATCAATATTATATGATCTACTATATATTTCCCCATTTAAAAACCCTTATTATATAATTCATGTACTCATACATGTTTTGGCTTACTTTTGCCTAAGATATTTCCAATACATGGACCTCTCTTCCTCGCAATAAATAGGATATAATTTCTTCTTGATTAAAGTATTAAAATCATCCCACCTCATAATATGAGGGAGATTATTAATAGTCAAAGTATGAACATAGTTATCAAACCAAGTTAAATCATGAATGGTTAAATTTAACCTTGAAAAATAAATATGTTGACTTTCATTAATCTGATGTAAATTGAAATATACATCAAGTTGGGCTAGCCAATGGTCTATCCTCTCTATATTCACATCCCCATAAGATGATTGAATTTATGTATTTTCCTTAGCCTTAAATTGAGTTGAATCCTAGTTGGAATGGGGCTAATCTTCCTTCTTCTCATGAGTCTCAAAGCATCCTCCTTGCTTGCTTTTAATGCCTCTGTAGAAACACAAAATTTCTTCATGAGAATACCCATGATTTAATCTAACCAAATAAGGTTGCTCATATAAATATAAATTATAGCTAATCCTTTTTTAATATTTTTAAATAACTCTTTTTTTGTTCAAGAATATTCTTCATCAACCAGTGTTATAATTTTGATGTCTTATTTACACATCCTTGTGGAAATATTGGCTTCAAATGGAACTAGGATACATTGACCACTAGCACTACTTTCTACAATGATGGGCATAAAATTTTAATTTAGTCAAAACATACACAATTACATAAAGGACTGATACTAAATTAGATCTAATTGAAATTTGATCCATAAACTAGGTGGATATTCCACTCTAAGTTTCAACATGGATCCTATCACTCCTAGCTCAATAATGATTGAAAGATGATTGTTCTAGGATTTTTACAATGAGAATAATAGATAAAAAAAGTGTTGTAAATTAAATGTATAATGTATTTCACATGAAACATAAAACAAAAGAATGAGCAAAGACCAATAAAGACACAAGCTATCCTAGAGAAAATAGATACAGGAAAAACTCTAGTAGGTGAGGAAATTGCATTCCCTTTCTGCTATGTAATGTAAGAAATGTATAAGGTACTACCAAATATGGCCTTCATGTAAAAAATTATCCCTATCACTCCATCCCAAATTTTCACACAAGACTAATATGTACTTATCATAAACTTATTCATACTCCACCACAACTAAACCAACCTTTTGAAAATAGGAAATGTGATCAAGAAATTTGACAAAGAGAGGAGGTTATATCAAGTGTTAGTCCATAAAAACATGAATCAACACACTAACATACTAACATATCTAATCATAAACCTTATGGGGAGCTTAATGAACAAACAAAAATTGAAAACCCAACTAAAATGTAAAGAACAACAATATTTACCTTCCTTGAGAGATCCAAATGATTTATTCGTTGGATTGCTCAGTTTATGAATAAGAATTATTCATCAATGAAATATGGCTAACACCATCTCCTCTATCCACCATTGTTGAATACTTGGAGTGATTGATGTCTTGGTTTAATTTCAACATTATAACACTAGGCTTTTAGCTTCATGAATCTATTCCTACATTATAACTCTACTTTGATTGAGCTCTTTAAATGAAGAGATCTAGGCTTGCTTTTATAGGCTTTCAAATCCCTTGGAATGGGTTAAATCTGACCATGGTTGAGTTTATTAAGCTTGGTTTAGTTTGGAATATTCCTAGAATATTCTCTTTAGATATTTTCCAAAAGTGACAACTCACAACCATGGTTGAGTTTATTAACTTTGGTTGAGTTTGGCATATTCCTAGGATATTATTTTAGATATTTTCCAAAAGTGACAACTCATAAAGGTAAGATGCTCTTTAATTTCCTTTTTAGTAATTGATTTAATTAATTTATTAGCTCATGGGTGAACTCAATTAGGATTTGAAATTGATTTAACTTTCTAATTGATTTTGATTAGGGTGTGCAAGTTAATTAATTCTTTTTAGGCACTTGGTCATTTGTTTGAATTTGATTAATTCAATGTGTGTATATACCTTATTTAATTGATTTAATAGGCAAAATTGATTTAATATAAGGTTATGAAGCTAAATTCAAGGCTAATATAAATTCTTGGGTTAGATATTCAATGATTGGCAAGAATTGGTCAAAATTCAAATATGAAGCCATTAGTGGCCAAATTTAGGTGTGTACAGGAAACAATGGGTCAACAAGAACAAAGACTCAAACTTATAATTATAATGAGATTCCAACTTCAAGACTTATCATTAAATTTTTATGATGCCTTTTACCTTGCATAAGACCTGTATATATGCTCTCTCAAAGTCTGCCAAGAAGCTTAAACAAACAAATAAATGAGAAGAATAAACTTCTGCAATTGTTCAAATGTAATCTTTTTGTATGGTGACAAAACGACCAATTATGCAAACCTATGATTTTAAAACTACCAAGATGGTTACATAATCATCAAGGTAGTTATATAAGCACCATTAATACATCAATGTTTATGTAACCTCTAGATTGGTTTCACAACTACCCTTCAAAAATAGTGGTGGTTTCAATATGTATGAAAAACCCCTCCATTTCAAGATTTCAAACTTACTAACTTCATCATTATGAAGATGTACATATCACCCTGACACTAACTTGGCCACTATAACAAATCTAATATGTCATTTTAAATATAAAATGTATTCTATCACATATAATTGGGCATAGTGAAAACATTTAGTATACATGACTAGAACATTGGGATTCAAATTTGGATCAATTCAACATTATTTCCTTCTTCACTTGGTAATTTTAGAAACTTGACACCCATGTTTTCAAAAAGATGGAATGGAACCCATAAGGACCTTCATACTATTTTATATTCATCAACGTATAGTCTTTGGAGTTTATGACCCATTGTGGTACATTTTTATAATAGATTGGAGCTTTTTTGAAGTGAATTCCCATTTTACATGGTCACTTTGGAATAATTTTATACATGGTCATTTTCCAGATTATGAGTTGTGTTCTTTCTTAAATAAAATATCATGAACAATATTTTATGATTTTGATTTTAATTCAAAATTTAATTTTGATTTTTTATTCTATATAAATCCTTTATCATGGCATGTGTTCTTCGTGACTCTCATAACACCAAAGTATGTTTGAATTAGCTTCCCATATCTAGCATGGTTAGATAATTTAATTCAATTCATGTGACATCATAATAGGTAGTATTCAAAGAATTTTTATTCATTCTTATTTCATTTTTGGTCTCTTAAGATTTTTATATTCACCATTTGCTTCAAAGTTAATTTTTTAGGGACACTCACATCTTATTTTATCTCACCTAATTCATCAACAAGGGGATATATATGGATAAGTGTGTGATTTTAATAATTATTAGTGGTGATTTTTTATGAATTTATGCACTAATTCTATCCACCATTTTATACAATTATGTTATTTATATTGATTGTACATGGGTGTCCAACACACCATAGTTTATAAGACTTATATCTAAGGTTTTTTCTCACTTGACCACTTGCTTACATTATCATATCCTTTATAAAAGTACATCTTAAATGAGAATGTTATGGTATATTAAGACATACACTTTTGTATAGTCTAAGATACAATTTTAATTGTAATATTAATCGATAAACACATCTTTATGTGCACATCGTTATCTATAAATTATTTATAAGTAATTATAAATAAGGTTTTCTCTTTAGTGTTTATCCTTAGATTAGGGTTTGTATAATTTTAAATATTCCATAAAATATAGGTATACCTTCCAACTAGAAACCTCCTTATTTATCTAAATAAGAAGTTGAAGGGTATGGGTGAAGGTAGTCCTTTATCTCCAATAGATTCCTTGATATTAATATTGTATTTTTCATGTGAGGAGGGCTTTTATCCCTCTTGCACATTTATTATATTAATGAAATATGGTATTCATTCTACATTATTCATATGTGTGTCTATTGATTTAATGTTTCATATGTATGCACATGTAATTATGGGTGATGGTATTTAGGTTACTTATTCACAAATCTAGGAACCCTTATGTATTTAGTTATCATGGGCCAATCCCATTATTTGTATAGTGTGCAATTAATATCTAAGTATATTAAAGTACTACAAAAATGAATTAAAATTTGGTCTTGGAATAATTAAAATGAAATAATTTAAGGTTTTGAGATAAATACCAAATTTAAAAAAAACCTGTGTATTTCGGTCTAATAATTGAGGTAAACAAATCCCAAAAATATTAGTTTAATTTTAAAATTTTGAAAATTATACCAAGATCAAGGTGTTATGGTCCTTAGACTATGTCTAGTTTTATAATAAGTTTAATAACTATATTATTATACTTCTATGCTCTAAAAACCTCATTCTATTTGTTAGAATTCACTATGCATCTTCCAAAAATCCTTTTCTTTCCTTGAAACCCTAATAAGTTCTTTAAAAATTAAAAAATAGTGTATCTATGGGGGCCTACCTCAATCAAACCTCCATCCTTGTAAAAATTAGAAACCAACACTCAATGTAGTTTAACAAGTAATCATGGTAATGAAAAGCCTATTCCTTATATGAAATTTCACTACAAAAACAAAGGAAATAATGTAATATGAAGAATTTGAATATAAATATACTTTAATCCTTGAAATATTAACTTCATTATCACTCTAGACCTTTTCCTAGTCGCTTGTCATTCTTTTTCTCCTTTAATACTTCTCTATTTCCTTGTCCTATATTCACTAATACATTTGTGTATATAGACTTCTAAAATTTAAATCAGGCCTTATTTATGTGCAAGTTGGCACATAAATGGTATTAAATATAAATAACACAAAAAATAAATAGGGGAAAAGGGTAAAAGGACCCAAAAATAGGGGAACAAGAACATACAACAATGTTCTTGGAAAAAACCCATGAAACCCCTAAAATAATGTTTTCAACATTCTATGATCATTAAGAATCGTACCAAGGAAAATAAATAGTCATTTTATAGGTTTAAATGTGTTTTAAGCTGACTTGTGGTATTATAAATGGCCTAGTTTAAACATAAAGTGAGGTGGAAAAGAAATCATGAATCAAGGGAGGAAAACAAGGCCTAGAATATAAGAAACACATCAATAAGAGTCTAATAAGAACTAATAATAAACACATTCACATTTGTCCTAAATCAACAAAAAATGACATATAAAACTGCCCTCAAACCAAAAATAGTTTAAACAATAGAATACATGGTATGGATATAAAAATTTATTTTTTTTGATCTCCATAACACATTTATATACACCTAGGAACCTACAAATAATATTTATTTTTATACACATGCATGGGTTAATACAAAATAATAATAAATACTAAAATCCAAAGTGTTGAAAATAAAAATAAACTAATTTTACTAAGAAATAGATGATTACTAAGAATATTTGAAGCACCTAGGAATCTACAAAAAATATTTATTTTTATATACATGTATGGGTTAATAAAAAATAATAATAAATGCTGAAATCTGAAGTGTTGAAAATAAAAATAAACTAATTTTACTAAGAAATAGAGCATTACTACAAATATTTCGAACACATAGTAATTTTATTAAAATATATATATTCTTATACACATGCATGGATTAATATAAAATAATAATAAATGCAGAAATCCAAAGTGTTGAAAATAAAAATGAACTAATTTTATTAAGAAATAGATGATTACTAAGAAAAGTTGAATGCTTCCAAATAAAGTATTAAACAATATTTTTGATTTAAAATCACACTTTTATTAGTATAAAAAGATATAATACATCACTAATCATACAAAAAATATAGGTGGAAAAGTCACACCCTAAAAAAACCAAACCAATCTAAAGGAGTTTCAAGAAGAGAATAGTCCATAAAAGGCCACCAAATAGCCAAATAATCATGGTTAAGTTAACTCAAGTTCACATCAACTAAAAAAGAGAAAGATACAAGCACAAATAACAAGGATATCATTAAGTTATAGTAGTGAACATGGCATTAGGTGAAGTCATAGGAGGTAGAAGATATTGATTTCCCCCCTACCCCCTAACTCAAGGGGTCTTCATCAACCGGGATAGGGTCCCAACCATCAATAATCTAGTTCATTTAAGTATCATTCTATTTCTAGGAATTCTATGTGGAAGGATAAATGGCCAATAACAACTATGGGAAATTATCCTATCGAGGGGGCCTCTAACCCCGTTCACCTGCTACCACTATCTTTATTTTCCCTATTAGATCCTCGAGGAAGAGATGGCTAGCAAGAGTAAGGAGAGGCACTCCTCTAACTTTTGGACCACTTGATGTAACATCGGTGATGTCACTCCTAATACCTATGCCCCCAAGGGGAAATGGTGGGAAGGTGGATTAGGAGGTTCATGACTAATCACACATTGAATACAATATTTAGTAACATTTTGAATAAAAGATAGATAGAATTTTAAGTACTATTCTATAAAATTAAACATTATCTTAATTACACTCCTAAGTAAAGCTAATTTAATATTTTGAGTATCATTCTAAATAAAATTAATGTAATATCAATGTGAAATCAAGGTATATCACATTTTAGTCACTACTACATTGTGTATCATTAGTGTCAAAATTTGGATCATATTCACATCACATAGTATATTTTTTCCCCAATTTTATACTCAAAAGTAGACATTAGGGTGATGTAAAAACAATGTGAATCTGATCCTAAGAGTGGTAAGAATTTGAATCATATTCACATTGCTTTTTAATTTGGCACTCAAATTAATTCAAAATTACATCAACTTAACATCACTTTTTTATTAAAATGTTGAAGTGGTCAAATAAAATTAAAAATAGGATGTTTGTGGACATAATTATGATGTGAAGGGAGGGACGCATGTACCTATTTATTTCAAAGATATTCAAGATTTGAGGATCAAGTATTCAATGAATTAAATTGAGATGGGAAGTTGGTGGTGTTTGATTATAATTGAACCCAAAGCAATGTGCATTTTTATTCATTATAATTTTTAACAAAGATTTTTGTCATCCTAAAAATTGGTATTGCAAGTGTATATAGTTATCATCCTAAAAATCGGTAATGCAAGTGTATATATTTAGAGATATGTGTGGATTATTATAGTATAGGAAGGTGGAGGAACACAACAAAGGTATAGTAGATATGGGAATGGTGGGTAGAAGAGAAGGTTTTGGGTGAGTGAGGTGGAATGAACTATGAGAAGAGGATAGCAATAATGAAAGAGAAGGTAACTATTGCATTTATTTCAATTTAAATTGTAAATCGAAGGGTTTTAGGTTTTTTTATTACAAGTTTTAAAAAATTGTAACAAACTTTGGTAGCACAAATTGATATGATTAGACATTTATATTTATGTCAGATTATTAACAGGTTTATATAGACCTTTAAGTTGAGTTAGTGTTAGGTTTGAAATAATGATTAGATATATATATGAATGAATGATTATTATTTTGATTTATATATTATTTATAAATATATATTTTATGTATTTATTTATAAAACTATTATGAATTTGAATATTCAAAAATCATTATTTTTAATTTTATCAAAACCTTTGATACAATTATATCCAAAAATATTGTTTATAATTAAAAATAAATAAAAAATATGGTAATTATATATACAATATTGTGTCAATTTGGATGGATTAAAATTAATATAATCTCCCTTCTAACTGAAAAAAATACCTAAAATGTCCTAAATCATAATCATCTCTTTTCAGCAATGCTAAAAACATGTTGACCCACTTCAAAGGGGTCTTCATAGGTCATGTCTATAGGGCAAGCAATAGGGTTTTTGATTGCATGGAAAATATAAAAGTTATAAGAGATGACTATACCACTTGGCATGAAAGTTATTATCCAGATGACATCATCTATATTATTGAGTTGGAGAAAGGACACATCACGTAAAGACATAATGAGTGAATTAATCATGATAAAATCACAGTTCATCCTTGATAATATTTATACATGTAAGGCTATTATTACCAAAGACTTGCACATTTGGGGATTCCTAATCTTGCATCATTTGACCAAGGTGGTTCTAATCTCTATAAACATCATTTCTCCTTCTTGAAGAGCTTATTCTATGAAGTTTGTAGAAGCAATTTGCACTTTCAAAAAATTAGTGGGGATAGAGACCAATTTGAGATGATCTCTTGTGATGATGTTAAGAAAAGTGAATATGTTTGAAACAAAATGGTTCAAGGTGTGTTGGCACCATTTATGGAACTTTTGGTTGGGCATGATATTGCATTATCCAAGGGTTTCACCCATAATTGGAAGGACTGCAAAGTGAGAATGCATGGCCTAAAGATCCAAATTACTGAGGAAATCATTAGTGAACCCATAAGGATGGAATACCATGAATTCAAGGCATTCAAGGATAACCGATAGAATAAATATCTCTTAAACATATTTTACAAGAAGGAGAAGGATAAGCATAAACCTAAGTATTCATCTCGCAAGGGATTTATGTGTGTAGAGCTACCGAGGAAATGGCTAGAGGTTTGTTTACAAATCATGAGGTACATTACCCTTGAGGGTGAACATAATATTATATTTTCACATCACTTTATTCTTATTAACTAGTTTAAAGGTCATATAATTAGCATCTTATTTTTCTTACTATAATCTATGGATATCTCGGTGTTGAATTTCAAAAACAATCCTTCTATGGATTTAATACGTCAAGGTTTAATCCTATTGTTGATTAAGAGTGGGGATCCACTATGTTCTAATATCATCACTGAGTCCATAAACATTAATAGTGAGAGGGATAATTATAAGGTGGAGGAAGGTAACAACACCTAATCAAATTTGGGAGATGAATAAGAAGAACAAGATGTGGGGGATTTGGCTGAAAATGCATAGGAAGACCCCAAGCCTAGCTCGAGAAGCCCTTCACTCATCTACTTGCTTGATACCAAAGGTAAAGGGGTATCTGGGTCCAATGTTAAGGTGGATATTGAGGACTCCCTCCAAAATTTGTATACAAAAATAGTGATTCAAAAACTACTCTATGGTAAAATTGTTAAGGGTTCAAGAAGCTCAAAGGATTATTTTGTCTAGATATAGTTCACTTAGCTTGCACCCCTAAATTTAAATATATACAACATAGAAAAGAGGAAGAAGCCACCCAAGAGCCTAAGGAATAAAAAGAGGAGTTTTATTCCTCTAACCTTAAAAGGAAGAGATAAGAGGATGTCAAGGAATAGTTTGTTGGGAATCAAACCAGGTGAAGAAACAACAAAAATGCCAGTGTTACGACCAAATAGTTGGTCTTTTACTTTGAATAAAAATAGTTAGTTGGTCCCTATTTCTTTTTGGCTTCTTTTTGGTTTTTTAGCTGATAGTTGGTGGTAGTTTGGTAGAAGGTGGGTGTAGCCACTGGGGTTCTCTCTTTTTGTCTCTTTTTGTCCTGATGATTTGACTTGCTTATCTTTCAATTATTCGTTGTAAAGGGTATAGGCCCCTTCAACATATATTTTTAACTAATCTAATAAAAAAATAATCTCTTTTCCTCATCTCCTATATAATCATCAGTGATGTCAAACATGTATAATGAGCCATCCTCTAGCTCAATATTATTATTGATGTACTCAATGTAATAAGGATATTTTTTATTATTCTTCTCAATATCAAGATCATCAACTAGGACAAAATGTCTATCTACTTACAAGTTAGACATAATTTAATTGTCATTTAAGTTGTTAAGGTTATAATTTACATAGAATTACAACTGAAAAATATCATTGATAGACCTAGCTTGTTTTTCACAACTAATCAAATAATTAATTTATTACTGCACATAATTCTTATTTTGGACCCATATGTTGAAATTTTATATGTACCATCCTAGATCATTCAACTATCTTTTTACTTCTTTGATGGCCTTGCATTCATAGCATTGCTCCTATAATAAAATGTATGTCATAAAATGAGTTGTAATATTTTTTTAATAAAATAGCATACAAAATTATGTAAAGTAACTTTTTAAAAATAGAAAAACTTATGTGCAATATTATTTTCTAATTTGCCCTATGAAAAGAGTCACAAGGGCCCATTGATATCTCTCATTTCGTGGGCTATGTGTTATCTATTCTTGATCTTTACATTAATTTCAATAAATTAAACACATATAATTGGTCAAGTATAAAAAAATCACAAATTTTTATATATCTCATCAATTTTTTCAACTCACTTGCAACCTCCTTTCTATCATGGTTGAGCCAATTATTTCATAATTGTAACCAATTATGAATTTTCACACTTGGAGATTAAAATATTCTCCTCTATTTTTGTCTATGTCCCCAACCTGTAACTTAA